>NW_010729147.1:910131-937871 GCF_000365185.1 Nelumbo nucifera | reverse complement strand
CAATATGAGAGTTAAGGTAAAATGGGTTAGTAGGTCTGCTAATTCTTTGGCTGATGCTTTAGCCAAACAGGGGGTTTCTAGGGAAGATCTTTTTTGTGCTTCTATGTAAGTTATTAATTTGGAAATCTGTACTTAACTAGCCCGGAGAGGTTGCAACTCGTGCCTTTCCTTGGGGACTTTGGACTATTGTCTATTGCTGTTTAATAAAATTATTTCAATTATCAAAAAAAAAAAATTAATCTTCTTCATCATGAATACCATCATTTTTTTTTATCAATAACGGAGATTTCATTAATTGATTAAGTGATAAAAAACATTCAACTGGAGCTAAGTAACTTAACTTCTTACAAATGCCACTAAAGCCAAAAATACAGAGAAGATTACAGATGAGCCCAAAAAACAGGGCTCTTATTCACCCCTTGTCTAGCTAACCCATTTGCAAAGGAGTTTGCACTTCTCTTTATCCAAGTGCATCGAACTTCCATATCTTTTGTCAGCCAGTTGTATTTCCTCTTTTCATTGCTGTAGCTCCATAGTCTTGAATTTTCTTCTTTTAACCAATTCACTACAGTTTCAGAGTCTCCTTCTAAGATCAGCTTGTTTATGTTCAAGTCCTTATCCCTTTGAATCCCTTCCACAGTTGCTAAAATCTCAGCCTTCAATGAGTCCCCTATTCCAATTGGGCTAGAAAACATAACCATCACAGTCCCTCTTTCGTCCCTCAAGACTCCCCCTATTTTGGAGGGCCCAGGATTGCCCATGCTGCTACCATCAAAATTCAACTTGGTAAAGTCAATAGGTGGAGGGGTCCAAACAGAATTTGAGACCCTCTTGGCTGGGGCTGAATCTGCAATTTTCTTCCAATTCCTAGACAAATCATCAATTGAGAAGTCCATAAATAAGTCCAATGTTTTCAGACAGTGAACTACCCTTTGCATGAATCACTTCTATCACTGCTTCTGTACTTCTTTCCTTTTCTGAGAAGATTCTCAAGTTTCTTTCTTCCCAAATAGACTAACACATCTCCACATAATCTTTGCTCTTTTAGTTGGTCCTCTAGAAGGAGAGGAAGTAAACAAGCTTTGCACATCCCTTAGAGAGTTCCACCTACACCCAAATAAAGAAGTAAACCATTCCCAAATATAGTTTGCAAATTGACAAGAAATTAGTAAGTGAAACCCAGATTCACCAGCGGCTTTACAGAGGACACACCAATGAGGAGACAGACATCTATTGGGCCTTTTTCTTTGAAGAAGATCTCCAGTGTTAACTCTTTTCAGGAAGGCTTCCCAATAGAAACTTCCCACCTTTGGAGGAATAGGTTGAGATCACACCTCCTTAACAGGAAAGGGTAGACCAAAGGGAACATTTGGTTTTTGGTTGTGTTAAGGCTTGAAAAAAGGAAGCACAAGAGAAGGTACCAAAAGGAGAGAGGGTCCAGCTGAAGGTCCTCTTTTAGTATCTCCCAGCAATCTTGATAAAAAGCCATTGTAAAACCATTTGGGCCTAGAGCCTTTGATTTGTCCATAGAAAAAACAACCTCTCTCACCTCTTCCAATTCAAACCTCCTCTCCAGCCAAACCCTATCTTCTACACTCAAGGAACCCCTCCACCCAAACTCCATTATTTAAAGGTATTCTAAAAATTAATCTGAAGTGTTCTGCAAAGGCTCCAACAATCTCATTGTGATTGGACAAAGTAACCCCTTCAACTTCTAGGCTAGAGATGAAAATTTTCCTCCTTCCATTTGCCACTCCATGAAAATATTTGGTATTCCTACCCCCCTCTTTTAACCACTTGCATCTTGATTTTTGCTTCCAATTTATTTCTTCCTTGAGCAAACAATCATCTAATCGTTTCCACAACCTCCATCTAAGATCCTTATCCTCTTCTGTAAGGCACCCCCTCTCTTCCTTCAAGTCCAAATCTTCAATTTGTGTTGTCACTGATTGCTTCCTTTCCTCCAACCCCCAAACTCTAGAATGTTCCAATCTTTAATTTTATTTTTCAGAAATTGGAGCTTTCTATGGAATCTCATACCGCTCCACTCAACCTTAGGATTACACTCTAACTACCAATCTTTGACTTTCCTAATAAAACCCAGATGGCCTAACCACATATTTTCAAACCTAAAAGGAGCTGGCCCTGCATTCCCCAACTCTTTTGTACATATCACAATAGGCCAATGGTCAGAGGTAATCCTTGGAAGGGCCCTACAAATCAAATTCCCCCAGTGCTCTTCCCAATCATTTGAAAAAAAGGAATCTGTCCAACTTCGAGCAAATGGGGTTCACTTGGAGGTTAGACCAAGTAAATCTGCTATGTGACGGAAAGATCTTTTTAAGCTCAAAGTCATCCACAAATTGGTTAAAGTTCCTCATGCTTGTGGTCACCCTTTGTCGAGATTTATTTGTTTCTTCCGAGAATCTGATCACATTGAAATCCTCTCCCATACACCAAGGTCCCTCCCACAAACCCCTGATATCACCCAGTTCTTCCCACAATTTCCTGCTTTCTTCGTAATCATTTGGCCCATATACATTTGTTAATACCCACTTGAAACCATCCTCCACCTGCTTAAACTTCATTGAGACTGTAAATTGTCCTTTCAATTCCTCCAACCCTGTGAGGGTATCATTTTTCCAAAGTGTCACAATACCCCCTGCTGCCCCCCAAGAGGAGCAGTCCCCTAGCTTTCCATATACTCCTTGCCCACCTATCATCAAAATCTGCTCTCATTGTCTCTTGCAGAATTACCACATCCGAATTTACCTTCTTGATTGCTTCTTTAATGACTGCCCTCTTTCTAGCACTCTCCAAGCCTCCAACATTCCAACTAAAGATTTTCATTTTCTTCAAATCGTTCACCCCTAACCTCTATTAACCTCACTTGCTTCCTTTCCTCCTTTCCCCTCTGAGGTGGAGACTCTTTTCTCCTTCCACATCCCTCAATAGTCTTTCAACCTCGCTCATCTTTCTTTTTTTTCACCTTCACATCCTCTCTCTCTCTTTTTATTTTTTGATAAATAACAAAGACTTTTATTAAGAGATATTAATATAGAAAAATACAAAGGGAGGGGTAAAAACTCTTAACCCTCCTAAGAGAACAGTTCAGATTACAATGTTGCCCAGAACAAAGTATCTCTTCCCACCCCTTGTTTAGCCAATGAATCTTCCAAGGAATTGGCACACCTCTTAGTCCACTGAAACTTAACTTCCATATTTTGTATGGGATATCTAATTTTCTTCTTTTCATTTCAGAAACTTCCACAAACTAGAATCATCTTTCATTAACCAGTTGATAGTCGATTTAGAATCACCTTCAACTATCAGGTTTTTGATATTTAACTCTTGAGCTCTTTTTAACCCTTCCATAACACCCAATATTTCAGCTCTAAGAGAGTCCCCCCAACCAATAGGACCCGAATACAATGCGATAATTCGACCTTCATCATCCCTGAAAGCTCCCCCTATACCCGACAAACCTGGATTTCCTTCGCTGCTTCCATCAAAGTTTAATTTAATGAACCCTGAAGCTGGAGGGGGCCAAACTGGGTGAAATACATTCTTCCTTGTAACTGACCAAGCCACTTCTTTCCACTTCCTGATGATCTCCTTCTGAGTAGTTTTCAAAAAGTTGCAAGGTCTTAGCCCACTGAATCACCCTTATGGAAATTAATTCAATAATTACAGCTTTATTTCTTTCTTTCCCATGAAAGGTCCGTTGGTTCCTTTCCTCCCAAACAGTCCAACATACAGCTGCTCTTACACATCTCCATAGAATTTTCCCTATTTTCTTTAGCCCCCTAACAGTAGTAGAATGGAATAGGCTTTGTACATCTGGAGGGGGGGGTCCACCTGCATCCAAAAAGATAGAAAAACCAACACCAGATTTCTGAAATAAATGGGCAAGAAATCAGTAAGTGATAACAATTCTCACCATTCTTCTTACAAAGGATGCACCAGTGTGGGGATAAACACCAATTAGACATTTTTCTTTGAAGTAAGTTGCAAGTGTTACATTTTTCAAGGAAAACTTCCCAACAAAATGCACCAACTCTGGGAGGAATTGGTCTACCCCAGACTTCCAAAACTGGAAAAGGGATTCCAAAGACAGGTGGGGAATGGGCCAAAGCTTTGAAGAACGAGGAGCATGAGAAAACACCCGAAGGAGGAGTCCAGATCCTACTATCCCTCCTAAGTGGATCAATAGTCACCCCCTCAAGGACTTTTAGCAGGTCAGCAATGAGGTTCAATTCCGGGTCTCTAAGGGCCTTCTAGAACCCAAATTCCAATCAATGGATGAACTAGAAGAACACTTTGAGATCATTTATATCTTTCAATTTACATCCAAGCTTCCCCACAAAGTCTGCCACAAAATCTTCATTATTCAACTCTCCTCTATCATATTGTTTGGTCATTCCTTCCTGATTCATTCCCCCCAACCTTCTTTTGTCCACTTTTGCTTTTTCAGAGATCATCCCTTCTGAAGATGATTCTCCTCGAAATCATTCAGCAACCTCTCCAAAATTTCCAGTATTTTCTTATTTCTCTCTGCTTCCTCCTGCCTTCCATCCCCACGACTCTCCCTAACTTCACTGCGCTCTCCCCCCCCTTCTCCTCCCACAGGAATTGCAATCTCTGGCATGGGACTTGAATCTGGCACAGAGGACACAAAACACTCATTAGTAGCAAAACCTGAAAAGACACAGTTACCTGGGGTTTGTTGGTTTGGGAAAGGAGAGCCATGGCTTTTGGTGCAGCTACCTGTCTCTTTTGTTAAACAGTGATCTTTCATTGTACCCTTTTGTTTGTTCCTCTATATTGTATCCCTGTCCTGCCGCAAAGGTGTTTCTAAAATTTCCTTACACGCTTCCTGTCTAGCATCATGATTTGGAAATGGTTCCTCTGAAGTTGAGCTAGGCTTTCCAACTCCTACGGTTTGGTTTTTTTCCAGAGCATTGACTAACTCTTCTCTGTCCAGCTGAAACGAACAGTTGAGATTTTCACCTTCAGCTTCTCCTTTAAACAGCAGCTCCAAATTTAACGTTGCATCAAGCTCTTCCTCAGTCGAAATTTCATCCCCAACACTACCAAGGCTTGAGCAATCTCCAGAGTCTCTTCACTCTCATCTTCCTCCAAACTGCAGTCTACCCAGTCCTCATCAGCACCCTCCCTTTCCTCGAGGCGAGTTCTAGAGTATCTTGGGTTTGGCCGATCCTGTACAGCCTGATAGGCACTAACAGAGACTGCATCAGTTCGAGTGACCCATTGCAGAGAACCTTCAGAGGTCTGTTCTACCCTTCGGGCCATAGGAAGAAGATGAGTCTTCACTTTTTGTGGAGAAGAAGATAGACGGTTTTTACCGTCTACAATAACTCTTTTTCCCCGATCCACGTGACCACTTAAAGAGTCATGTGGGTTGGTCTGCTGGGCTTTGGTTGAGGCTTTTAGACTCCCCGTTGAACCCAACTCGACAACCCCTCCCAACCTCTTGGCCGGACCGCTTCCCCTTTTGGCCACGTCAGCATAAGAGGCCCGGACCTCCTCAAATCTTTCTAATTCAAAATTTTTTGAAATTCTTTCTTTAAATAACTTACTTAACCTTTGGGTTACATACCTCAACTTTTCAGTTTCCCCATCGAGATCGGATTGGCTCCTCACACCTGGCGCCTCACATGCACATCCTACCATGCATTGGGAACATCTCCCGTACTTATTAATTATTATTCACGGGAGATGTTCCCAATGCACGGTGGATATGCATGTGAGGCACCCATTTGTGAGGAGCAGATCCCGTCTCTTCCCCATCTAGTTTGTTCAGAACATCAGAGTTCCTCACCTCCGAATGTATGCCATGTGTATACCAGCCCGCCACATCAGCTTTGTCTTCAACCTTGGAGCTTCTTCCTCACAGAGTTGCTTCCATTTCTGTTATCAGCCAGACTCTATACCATGCTTCAGCTGTGAGAATATCAACTGATCTTGGAAGGGTTTCTGGTTTCACCCCTGTTACCCTAACCTCCGTAGCCTGCAAGTCATGTAGAGAGACTTCCTCCATTACTCCCCCTAGAGACCTCACAATATACTCCAAGAAAGACTCACTCCAGAGGTGAAACGGCAAACCAAACAACTTAACCCGAAAACTACCAGAGAGCGGCTCCATCTAATTACACAGCGGCCTCCACTTCTGTACCTGGACCAGCCCACCTTCAAACTCGAGCGTCATGAAATCCTGTCTTGCTTCATCACCAACTACCATAATAGCCTTTCTGTCTGAGAAAGGTTTCAGGGCTTCCTCGTCTTTGATTTTCAATTTTTCCACCGCTGTGTTTAACAGATTCCTCCAGTCTTTTACTTCTATATTAACTGATATAACCAGTCTCTGTTCCCAGTCACAGGGCTCAGCCTCAATCACCACCTTCTTCAGTACACTGGAACTCACAATGACTGTGCTCCTGAGGTTTGAGGTTTGCAAGTTCCTTTCCTCAATGTTAACATCGCTCAGCACCTGACTCTGAACCTGCTCCGAATTCTTTTCTTGGTTTGGTGCTTGTTTTTCCTTTGTGACCCTGTTTGTGGAGACAAGAAACTGTTGCAACTGCTCTGTAAAAGAGATCCAGCCTTGTAGCTGCTTCCCTTCTGGTATGCATGCCATTTGTTTTCTATCAGCAAAAAACTCTGAAACAGTAATGAACCATCCCTTTTCATTTCTCCTCAACTCAACATCATACCTTTTCCTTAGCACCTCCAAAGAGTTCCTCCATCCTGCTGTCCTGAAGGAATTGATTAGTCCGTCAATGAACCCTTTTAACCACAACACAGCTTCCTCATGCAAGAGAATCATCGCCTTCCTGTCCTCTCTGATTTTTAATACTTTTCTACCACTGGCTCTTCCAATATCGAACAGCATTCTTTTTGCTTCAATGCTCAATTCATATTTCCACCTGTGCACCTCCGGAAATTCTTCGCTACTTCTCCCTTTCTCCATTGCTCCTGATACTTCTCTCCGTCTAGCCATTAGTGGCTGATTTTTCCTCTCTTCTTTATCATGAATACCATCATCACTACCCATTTCATCATTATTCAGCGGGTTATCAATCATGATCCATGTATCTACCTTCATGAATCATCCCTTTCTTAGATGCATTATCTAGTTTTTCCTTCTCTTCCATTTTACACCCCTTTGACTCCATCCCATAAAAATATGCTCTACTTCCCTCTTCTTAAATCACCTTTGTTAGAGTTTATTAATGCATAGGTGTGTGGGGTATTTTAGTCATTATTGTCTAAAGAAGGGTACTCTTGTCTGTCCTATTTTATAACTTCTAGGGTCAGGCATCTAATTATACTATGCATTAGAAGAGTATTTGTTGATGATATCATTTTAATTGATGAAACTAACGAAGGATTAAATGCAAAATTGAGCTTATGGACAAGTGCCTTAGAAACAGGAGGTTTTGAAGTAAGACTAAAACAGAATAGATGTCATGCAAATTTAATAACAATGGGAGTGCAAATCAGGGTACACTTAGAGTTAGGATTGGAGACCAAGAAATAACTCAATGTAACCTTTTTTGGTACCTTGGTTCGATAATTCATAACAAGGGAGAGTGCTGATAAAAAACAAATCATAACAAGGGAAAGATTTAAGAGGATGTTGCCCATAGAATTAGAGCCAGAGGACAAACTGGAGGGGTGCATCTGGAGCTTTATGTGATAGGTGAATACCACCAGGTTAAAAGGAAATTTCTATAACACAATTATAAGGCTAGCTATGTTGTATGGAGCAGGCTGTTGGGCAGTCAAGAAACATTTCCAGAAAATACATGTGGCAGAAATGTGTATGCTGAGATGGATGAGTGGAAAACCAGAAAAGGATTGGATCAGAAATGAAGTCATCTGTAAGAACTTAGGAGTAACTCTAATAGGTGATAAAGTGAGAGAAAGTAGTCTAAGATGGTTTGGTTATGTGTAGAAGACTATGAACAGAACCTGTAAGAAGAAGTGATTTATTACAAGAAGGGGCTAAAAGGGCAAGGGGTAGACAACAAGGAAATGGGTAGTAGTAAGAAATGATTTAAGTGCCAATAATTTAATAATGGCTATGATATTAAACAGAACAGACTGGCGAAACAGGATTCATGTAGCCAACCTCATATAGTTGGGATAGGGCTTGGATGATGAATTGATGATGACATATTGACACCAATTTCAATTATGTTGGGCGAAACAGGATTCATGTAGCCAACCTCATATAGTTGGGATAGGGCTTGGATGATGAATTGATGATGACATATTGACACCAATTTCAATTATGTTGGTCACAGAGACTATGGAAACTGCAATGCCAGACCTTCCAACTATTTCATGTGGAACAAATGAACAAATAGCTCACTTCTTTGGGATGATTATTTCAAATCTCATTGGCAGAAACCCCACATCTTAACTACTCAAAAACTGTACAACAATTACAACTGCTGACAAATCCAATTGACCAAGAAAATATTACAATGAGATTTATATTACTGAAGTGCATGAGTTTATAGTGAACCACATTGATATTGAACTTGGGAGCAGAATATCAGAATTTTGTCCTCAAATTAATCTTTGGGTTTCGATGTTCAGAAAAAAGTTAGGTAGCCTCTATTGATAACAGTCGTATCACAGAAAGGTCACCAGTCAACTGTATGGAAGATGTATCTTTGGTGAAGACAACTCCCAATAGAAGAGGTGAAAATATTTCTGCCTTATCACACCCAGTAGATTAAGAAAGTTCTGAAAAAAAATGAATACAAAATTCCAAAACTTTCTGTGACATACATGTTTGAACCACAACTTGCTTATGGTATGGTTTCATGCCTCAGCATCAAAAGCATGTGAAAGGAAAAGATTTCTAGTTATGAAATGTGTTGTATCTGTGTTTATAGTATCTCTTTAATGCTTAAATTAAATAAATTATATAGTCTCATTTTATGGTAATCTTTCAGCCTGACTATTAATTGCCGTGCTTTGCTTATGAAATTTCTTGGTGATTAACTGCATATAGTTGCATGGCAGAGACCTCTCCTTCAACTTCTTTAATGATACGATACCCGAAAGCCTTGGAATGTTAACATCGTTAAGAAGATTGTAAGAGCAAAATTCTAACCATCCAATTTGCTTGGCTTGGAAATTTAATAGAAATATACAAAATTTGGGATCTAATCTAACTCATGGTGGCAGGAATCTCAATAGCAACTTTCTATCTGGAAGAGTTCCAGCTGCACTTGGAGGAAGGCTTCTGCACAGGGCTAGCTTCAAGTATGCTATGGTTTTTATTTCATTGGTCAATTTAATGGGTCAAGATACACGACTATTATAAAATGGGGTAAATTAGAGACTACCAACCTGTTCTTAGGGGGTAGTGATACTTAGCGCCCCCCCCCCCAAAAAAAAAAAAAAAWAAWAAWAAAAAWAAATAAATAAATAAATAAAAAATAAAAATAAATAAATAAAAACTTTGTTTTTCAACTAAGACCCCCTTGTACTTTTGGATTTCAGCACTTTTCCCGGGGTTGATAGTGAAGGTAAAATTGTAAAATTACCCAGTTTAGATATAATGAGCTGAGAGTGTCAAAATGACAAAAATGGGCATGCTAAATCACAATATCTCTTTTGCTGGGTTACTGTGCTTCCAAATACCTGTCAATGAACTCTGTTTCTTCTTCAACAAGGGTTGGAAGCACAGTAACCCAATCCAAAAGAGATAGTGTCCATTTTTATCATTTTGATAGCTTTTTTTCTCAGCTCATCAAATCTATACTGGGAAATTTAGTAATTTCACCTTCACTGTCAACCCTGTTGGTGGAATAGGGGGCAAATGTTGAATTCCATAAGTTCAGGGGTCCATGTTCATAACAAAGTTTGGGGGGTTAAGTGTCACCACCATCTAAGTACAGGGTGGCAGTTCGTAATTTACCCATAAAATATGAAACACTAGAATTATTTAGTGTGTAATTGTGGCTGGAAAGAACTTATCTAATGATTCTAATCATGACTATTACACACGTGAGCGAAGCTACCGTTTAAAATGGGCAAATCTCTGGTTTGCTAAAAAAGATAAAAGTGAAATAATTTCAGGATTTTAAGAAGCGGACTCATTCTTTTTTTCTTTTTACCTCATTTTAGTTTATAACCTTGCTGACTCAAATGCCATAGATACCTAAATAAAATAATTTCATTTCATGTGTCTCCAACATGGTTTTATGAGCTTCATCAAGAGAGGGTTTTGGGAGGGATAATCTGTTTGGATGATTCAGAAGCTTGGGGGTGATCTTGTATATTTGTTAACATGTGTCAAGCATGAGAATGTGGACTCGCGTCTACGGGCAGCCACTTTGTGCAAAAAATACTGAAGGTGGACTTTATCCAGTCCACCCTCCCAAGATCCAGATAGCTGGGACTGACATTGGGCAATGGCCTTTTGGCCTGTGAAGAATTATCTTAATTACCACTTTCATTACCTTAATAGAGTTTCTTTGATCTGCTTATTGGTAAAAAATGGTTTTTAGGACTTTTAATGCTGAGGGTAAAACGGCTTGAGGAGCTTGTTTTCCCTTTTGTACTGCAAAATTATGACATTTGCTGTGGACAAATGCAGTTTTACTGGTAATGCTGGCCTTTGTGGCATACCGGGACTACCAACATGTGGACCCCACCTCTCTACTGGTGCCAAGATAGGGATTGCATTTGGGGTGTTTGTGGCATTTATACTTCTTCTTGTCTGTTCAATGTGCTGGTGGAAAAGAAGACAGAATATACTGCGGGCACAGAGAATTGCAGGTAAGGACCTTGTATATGCATTAATTTGGGGCCTTATTTTATCAGGAACAATAAAAAAAAAATTATGGGGGACGTTTGATAACAGCTGAAGTGGCTGATCTGAATTGAATGGCTTATTGTTTTGTCTCTGAGTGAATAACGAGGTTGTGAGCTCTGTACTGGCTGAAGCTGAAGTTGGGTTGATTATTATAGCCTCAAATATCTTTATTTGTTAATTATTTTGTCAACTAAAAGACAAAGTAGTAAGTCATTCAGTTCAGCCACTTTAGCTGTGACAGCTCCTGTTATGAGAAGAATGCTATACAAGATCATTTGTGGGGCCGTTGCTTGGAACAATGGTAAAATCGTGAGCTGACAACAAAAATATGGGTTTGAGTCTGAGAGGGGACACTTTCTATAAAAGGTGCTAGAAGTTAGGTCCATAACCAGACCACCCTTCCCAAGACCTCGGATAATGGGGTTCAGTACTGGTGTGTATTGGTCCTGTTTATTTAGACTCATTCATATATACAAGCAACAAGAGCCCGCATGGATACACCAGGTTTTTTTTTGGTAACCTACACAGGGTTTATTTTACCGGTTCTAACGATCTTCCTACTTTTGTCTGTCAGCAAGAGATGCTCCATATGCAAAAGCAAGAACACAATTTGTGCGTGATGTGCGATTGACTAGGCATCATGAGCTCGTTCGGTCTGTTTCTGAGAATGGACCCAGTTTGCTCTCTTGATTGGCTATGATTCTGGATCCTTTCAACTTTGCTGTCTGTGCACTTGCCATTTGATACCTTTGGTTTGACCAAAACCTCCAATCCCATACCATCCATCTGCTTGCCCCTGCAGTCCCAAAGCTTTTTGTTCTTCAGCTGGGCTGCTTTCTGAGCTTCTCAGTATAAAATGCTTCAAGATTCTTCTCAGGTCTTGCTTAATAGCCCTTGAGAAGGCACTCTACCACGTCTGAAAGCGTACACGTGCCCTTCATTTTTGTGTGGTGTTGTATGCTGTAGATTGTCATGTATATTGCTCATTCCTTCTCTTTCTGTTTTCAGCCAAAGTATCTTACACACACAGACAAATGATTCCTTGCATATATTAAACGACCATTCATACTAAGAGCGGCCTTCGGTTGATATTTTTACATTGGATGAGAGATTATTTTTTTCTTTCCTGCTACACAAACTTCATTCTCTGGTTGCACTTGCACAACGTAGAATGGAGGAAAACATTGAAGTTGCAAGAAAATGCTAGTTTTTGGTATTTGATTGCATGTATTGATGCATATGGCCAGGGAAAATGAAATCCTTTTTCATAAAAAAAGTCAGAAAATGGATTTCCATAAAATGGTGAAATACCCTTGGATCTTCCGATATATATTCTGGAAAAGATAGATATCCCTTGGTTCAATGTTCTCTCTCGTTTGTTATTTTTTTTTTATTAAAAAATATATTTTTTATTTCTTAGACTTGGTATTAGTTGATTTGGGTTAACTAGCTTTAATTGATCCGAGGACAGTTTTGGTGCCTTAGGAGTGCCAACGTTACACTGAAAAACCTTGGCCTTCAATTTTTATCACATGCAATGTAAATTCTTCCCTACTAGTATGCAATTTTATAAACAATCCATTAGTTCTATTTGTCCTCACCTCCGTCTCGACCAGCAGACATAAGGAGGGAAAAAATTCCGATTACATAATTTACGTTACAACCCAGTTTACACATTATAATTTATAACCTCTAATACGAGTAGCATGGAAAATTCAATAAAATCACTAACAGGGAGCTTTCTGGATGTTTTGAAAAGTCATGGTGAAAGATAAATGTAGAAAAGTTATGAGTTTTAGATTATCGCTAGAAATTAGTATAAGGGCACTAGCTATACACAAGGGTGAAGATACAAGTTAATGTTATATAATCAAATTTAATTTTTATCAAGTATCTGCGTTATAGAGATGGAATGAAGCAATCATATTTTGTTCAACATTTTCAAGCTTATTTAAAAAGACCATCTCAGGTCTGGGAATCAGGAGCCACCAACAGATGATGGGTTCTAACTAAAACATCAGCTCTACAAAAATCATCAGCCTAATCGGATTAACTAGAGAGGCGGAATCATCTAAACCGCTCCAAGAACAGAACCAATCCAAACTTGATGTCTCTTTGCTTAGATGTAAAAGATTTTTAAACTAGTTTTTGTTAAGAGACCGGGAAACAAAGCTCCCCAAGTTGTGACAACTCATTTTTGAACCTCCAACCCAAACCTCTATTCAGCTGGGTGAGTAAGAATCATAGCGAGGGATTTTCTCTTTCTTTCTATCTCTCCTACCCTCGTTTTCTCCTTTAACAACTACAGCTGCCACATTAGCAAAACTATGTTGTCAACACCCCCTAAATTTCCCTCTTTTCATTGGCAAATCAGTTCACCCAGTCCGCTTTCTTTTGAAAATGCTCCAAAATTTGGCAGTGTATTGAAAGATCTCTTGTAGTTCATTATAGATACATAAAGAGGAAGAAAGAAAGGAAGCAGAAACAAGGGAATCCCCATTTTTTGAATGCAATGGTTGAACCTCTGTTCTAGTTAGGGATGGCAACGGGCGGGCTCGGAGAGGTTTTGTAAATTCTAGACCCTCCCTGCCTCCCCAAACCTCCCAACCCGTACCCTCCCCAAAATCCACAACCGGTTAGATTTTCAAAATCCAAACCCTTATGGAACATTAAAATGCAAAAAACCCTCCCCCAACCCTACCCTCCCCACATTTGAGGGTGGGGTGGGTTGGGTTGGCAAGTTGGCTTTTGAAAGTTGAAACTACACCTAATTTTTTGTTATTTCCTATTAGACAAGTAATAAACAATAAAAATAACATTAACAAATATCAAAATTTTTAATATTTGATTGAAATATATAGAAAATACACAGTTATTAATTATCCTTCACATAACATTCAAAATATTATTATTTTCAACACACAATACATAATTTTAAATGCCTTACAAAAATAATCTAATTATAAGCATTAGGGGTTGAGCGCCCATGAAGGAAGGGTGGAAATTGTCATCCCTAATTTTAGTTTGCATCCGTGTATAACATAGACAAATCGAGAAGAATCTCTTTTGGGGTTGCAAAGGACATAGAACTGAGAGACTGATGTAGGATCTACTCCAACCATGTTCAAGAACCAGAACAATAAAATAAATAATTTTTAGAATATGATTCCCCCTGACCCTGATAATCTAAAGTTGACAAATTTAGTAAACCAAATAGGTACATTTGTGTGGCCGTTGTTGAATTTTTTTAGAAACCCAAAAGGCTAAGACTGTTGTTGAATTGCTACTTGTTAGTGCTTGTAATTGTATCTCTGCTTCATATGTAGGTTCCAAGAGATGACTTTAGAGCAACCCAAAAGAATATATAGTCTAAATTGTTCACAGTTCACCCATCACAAACAACCTGAACACTCAATCCTATAGGATTAAACTAATCAAAACCCACACAAACTCTCCATCCACATATTAAACTTATCAATCAGATGGAAGCTTGAAAATAATCTCAACCGTTCACTTCGCAGCTGATAGAGACATCCACTGTTGAATCCATTATAAACATTTATTGAGAAAGGAAAAGGAGAAAAACCAGGTTTTTCAGTAAAGACAATTTGTGAATGAAAATGTACAGTACAAAACCTTGTATTTTGTGTTATTTTGTATGTATTTTGTGTTATTTTGTTTGTATTTGTACTGTATATATTTATATTTGTACTTTTTTTAAACTGAGCCTAAGGATTTCCAAGATTGGCTGTGTATTTGTTTCTCTAATCTATCTTTTCTTTATAATTCCACTAAATTATTTCTAGGTCATGATAATGGATGAATAAGCATTACTAGGCTGCTTAGGCTGAAAGTTTACTCCATAAACAGTGAGTGGACTGTGGAGGTGCAAAATATTTCACTTTTCTTTCTGCTTTTTGAAGAGGAAAATGGTTGTATGAAAATAACTGTTTTTCGGTATTACATATTACACATTTCAGGGGATTGAGGCATGGTTTTCAAAACCGGACCGGACCAGACGGTTGGACCGGAAAAACCGGAAATCAGTCAGGTGACCTGTTTCGTTTTTCCCCAAAATCAGAATTTCTCAAAAAATCGTTGATTTTAGTCAGAAAACCGTTGACCCGGGTGGTTAATCGTTCGAGATTTCTAAGGTGTGGCTTAGAGCAAGAAACGATTTCAAACTAACAGGCGATTCCTGAAGTACCACTTTTTCCGATGTAACTAACGTATATGTTTGGCATGTAACGTATATGCCAAACAGACGCCTAATCGTCTGAGTCTGACCTCTTCAGTAGCTTTCAGCCCTTTCTGGTAATGGATCCAAGATCCAATCCTGGAATGGATCCCAATGGGGCTAAGCTGATGCGTTTCATGATCCATGAAAGACAGCTATTCATCCACATGGGTATTTAATAGTTTTTAATTCTTTATTTAACAAATTTTATGTTAAATATATTATGTTTTATTTATTTAAATGAATTTTGATTCACCAATACCACTCTCTATTAAGTATAAGAAACCCACTTATTTATGGCACGTGGAGTGGAAGGGAAGTTGGTATTATTATTATATTTACATCCTACTTCGCTTCATACTCTCCTGGAATTCAATTGGACTCAAATCCATGGAGGGCAGCCCATCACATGGGCTATTTTATTTGTCAGCCCAGCCCAGCCCACAAGCAATCTTATACGAATCACGAGGAGAAACGCGTTGAATTTGCCAGTGCCAGTGCCAGTGCCAGGCCGTATGCAACAGAGGGGCCCAGTGCGGGGCGAGTCGCCGACCAAGAGGAACTCGGCCGGAGAGGAGCGAGTGGAACTCGGCTGTCCCCTGCATCTCGACACGACGCGGATTCCGTCCACGTGGGAAGCCGCAGCCAGTTCTAACTTCTAAAGTAAGTTCAAAACACACATCAGAGACAAGTAACTATCCTCCACCCACAACGTGACATGACACCCCCGTCCTCAGTCCTTGCCAGTGGTCCCCATTCCCGCTGCTCAATAACAATAATCAATAAAAAATATATATAAAATATCGAATTATTATTAGAAAGAAAAAGGGAGAAGAACCAGAAAAGAAGGCGCCGCTCGTCAGTATCCGTACTACAGTAGGGCTGACGTTACCGTCCTGTTATGGAGTCACATGAAAGCCCCCTGCGACACGTCCAATCAAGCGGCGGCTCTGATGCGTGTGTGCCTGGCACCTGCCTTTGCTGCTCCCACGACACGACGACCTACTTGCACCTTTTTTTTTTTTTTTAATTTATGAGCTCTTTTTTAGGACTCCTGTCCGCGTTAAAAAAAGTACTAACGGAAATATTAAATTACTAGTTTACCCATCACCAATATCATGATGAGTGTTACGTGTTAGGGCTATTTTTGTCATTTAGATCTACTTCCGTTCTGAATTTAGACGGATGGTTAACGGGAGGGAGGCATCTGATTCAGAAAACATCGTGCCACTTAGCCGATGATTACGGGAGACAGAGACTTTAGTGGGTCCCATTCCACTTTTTCTGTTTTGCTCTTTTTTAGGCTGCTGCTGCAGTGGTTGCAGCTCTCTCTCTCTCTCTTTGCCGCTCAATTTAATAACGTTGCAGAGCTTTTTCTTCTTCGTCATGGCTTCTCGCGAAGGACACTACAGGGGAGTGAGGAAGAGACCGTGGGGAAGATACGCTGCCGAAATAAGGGATCCATGGAAGAAAACCAGGGTCTGGTTGGGTACCTTTGATACCCCCGAGGAAGCTGCTCTTGCTTACGACGGCGCTGCCAGGTCTCTCAGGGGAGCTAAAGCCAAGACTAACTTCCCGGCTCCGGCGACTGCTCTATCTTTTGACCTCAACGTCCCTTCAGACCGCTGGGCCTGTCCTCCTGGTGGTTTTGTATTCGGTGAGTATTTGCAGACTCGCGTTCTCAAGGAGGTGAGCTCCGGTGATGGTCCTCCGGTTAGAGATATATGTGCTTCGGGCGAGACTTCGGCGGCAGAACTCACTCCGGCACCGCAGTCGTTTTTCGGGATTGCGAGACGGGGCCTGTCGATCGACTTGAACGAGCCTCCACCCTCTACGACATCGCCTCTGTGCTTGATATGAGAAAGGAAGAAGAGAAGCTGTTTTTTTACGTTGGTTGTTTGCTTATTTCACCACGTCTTCCTTCTTTGCCTTGCTTATTTTTCCCCTTTGTTTCTTCTGGGTTTCACTTTTCGGAGATGGAACTGAGAAAGATCGACTCGTAGAGAATCAGTTTGTAAATATATT
Organism: Nelumbo nucifera; assembly: GCF_000365185.1. The sequence continues at coordinate 920,748 of NW_010729147.1, read as the reverse complement.
TTTAGTTCTTAGCTACGTGAAACGAAGCATGTTGTCATGTTTTATTTCCACCTTCCGAGCTCCCCCAATCTCTGTTTTAAATCTTTGATATTGTCTACTTTTGTTGGTTGGAGTGGTAGCATCAAACCGTTCGCTTACAGCTCCTCCGTCTACGGATAATGAACAGATCTCTCTCTCTCTCACGCACATTTTTTCTGCTATGGTGTGTTAAGTGGGTCTTTAGCGTATTTTTTTTTCTACGGTCCACGCCGACTGTTTGCGATAAGATGACGTTCTAATTGTAATTAGGAAAAATCTATGATGCAAGGTATGGAAAGAGTTTTGACGAATCAACAATCCACACATGAACTTGGACAAATTACACTTGATTCACTACTAGATTTATGATTCAATTGATTGGTCAGATATTTTTTCGATATCATATCCTTTCCATGAACAGAACAGTAAATAAAGGATCTATCAATTCGCGAGATATAAGTAGAACGGGACCAACTACCGAATACTCGTCTTGGGCATGAGGAGCAATGACTGGGACCTGGGACAGTTTGTTCACGTACGTGTGTGGTCTATTTTAATTCTGTTCGCCAAAACGGGTGAGTTGCTTGGCCCTGTCTGTGTGTCAGTCACTCCTTCCGTTTCTCGGAAGCTGGATTCGATAGTCCCCAACATCTCACGCGAATTTCATCGAACACATAAAAGGCAAAAAGTAAATGAACACATAGGAAGGCAGAGAGAAACGAAGCAGAGAACACGCAACTCCTCGCTCCACCTAATACAAAGTGTCAGCATGGCCGGCTGGCTTTAATTACGAGAAAGAACAGCGACGGGTTTCGACGCTCGTGTGGTCCCCTCACCCCCACGCGCTTCTTTTTGCTCCTTTTCCTTCCCTCTCCCTCAGTGTTATTATTGACGTTTGCTTACGCTGGGTCCCGCCTTGCGTCCCCACGTGCTTCGACGCGCCGTAGCTATCGCACTTAATGGCCCTCAAGATTGTCGGCAACGGAGCCATCACGGCGGTCCGCGGACGCTACCTTCTAATTAATCCCCACGCGCCTCCATCCTCCTGTCGGTGACGGCGGCTGCTTTCCGGTTGCCTCGTTGACGGTCGTCTAACCAGGGAGCAGCCTCACTCTTCCTTTCCTTTTTTTTAATGAGAAAGGTTCTGAACTATATGGCTGTTCCGACTGGCTGTGGGTGGAGCCGATGATAAACCCCACCGTCCAGAAACGCTGAATCAACCGCTACCGTTTCCTTCCATACATGATGGATGATGGATGATGGATGATGCATGATGTATGCCGATGCCATGCCATCATTATCCATCGTACCCCATACCATCATGATGATGGATGCCTTGATACATACATGCATGGATGTAGGTGAAGTTAAGTATAATCATTAATAAATAAATGGAATTTGAGAACTGAGTACAGGGATGCCACGTGCAACACACACGTATTTATCTACGCTGGAAAGACTGAACGTCCAGTAAAATACCGTACACCTGACTCAAAACCGAGTAGCATCTCCACCGTACATCTCGATGGACGATCTAGAGGAGCACTGGTTAGGTCGAAGGTACGCAGTACGCTTGGGGGCGCACGCTACACGGAGACAGCAGGAGTCAAAGAAAAGTGACTGTGAAGTATGAACCTATCGGTGTGTCTACACGTGTAGGGGGTGCAGGTACAGGTTGCTTAGGATGCAGCGGGACTGATTTCCTTTAGGGTACACCTGTACGGAGGTTGTAGTAACCTAAAAGTAATTGGAGAAATTCTTGGGTCGGGTATTGCTTGCGCTAGCCGCTAGCGCATCGGACGGAAGATCTAGGCTAGGCAGGGTTACCGATGAAAAGATAAAAACTTACCACGTGGCAAGAGTAGACGTAGACGTATCAAAGAGTAGAACCCTAGACGATTTGAATTTTGAATGAAGTTTGATTTGAAGTGAGACATTCAGAATTTTGATAAAAGTCGGTGAGTCTCGAATTCCATTGTTCTGAGGTCGCTCGCTGCTTCGTTTGGCAATTACAGAGAATCAAACGATGGAACTGGAAAGGAAGGTGAGTGGAAGTGAAGAGGAAGGCAACGCAGGCAGCACCATCCAATTCAACTGAAATCTGCATAAAGCGAGCGGCAAAGCCGAGTTTTCAAAGGAATCATGGTCGTGGGTTAATAGTGGAGTAGTTAACCAGATAACCAATTAAGCTGGGTGCCGAGTGCCGACAGCTCCATAGTCCATCCCCTTCTTTTAGTGAATATCTCTGCTTGACGCCATCACTAGGCTAGAATAGCTGCTTGGGTCTGGTCAAATGGTCCAGAGGATGCATTCTCCATGTCCCATTGACCATGCCGAAAGTTACACAGCCTGCCCACTTTCCGGGCTATATGGCTTTACTGCTCACCACACAAACCTCAACCCCTCCAAAGTCCAAACCCTAGTGTCCAATGAGCCTCCCTTACTGTACAAATCACTTCTTTCACGGGGTGTTGCCGTGTTGGTGGGTGCTAGTGTTCAGTATAGCTGGATCCCACATGGTTGGGCACTGGTGTGTTCACCTGTGATATGTAATTCAGCCGGGTGTATATGATTTTGTCTCCAATTCATCCGGACTGGCCACATGGAAGAATACATGCGTTTTACCTGCAAGCCAGCGATGTAAACGAACGGGTCGGATTTGGTTTAATCCAAGCCCAAAAGGGAAAAGATTATGTAAGTATGAAACCTAACCCAAAGTTCAAAGTATCCATGCACCCATATGTATGAATGTGTATTCTCCTAAAAAACCATCAAAATTTTAAAACTACTAGTACAGTTTTACTATAAAGTGTTTCGGTAACCCTTGAAACATATTATATTGCCTAATATGCAAAAGGTTTTTAAAATCGGACGGGACAGGAAATTTTTTTGGGACTGGTTTTTTAAGTCAAACAATTCAACTGTTTGATCTGAACGGATGGCTTGTTTTGACAAAAAAAATATAAAAATAAAAAATAATAAAAATATGTTTTTTGGTTCGACGATTCAATTGATTGGGTCAGAGGTTTATTGACCAAACCAATGGTTTTTGGCCAAAAGATGGTTTTAGGGTGAAACAAAACAGGTCAAACGACCAATTCCCAATAGGACTGTCATATATGAAAATCCGAGACCCTATCCGATATCTGATTTGATTATTTCGGATTCAGATTCGGATGTTACAATCTACACCTGATTAACAATCGGATCGGATTCGGATTTGACCCCATCCGATCCGTTTAAAATCCAAATCCATTTATAATATAACAATTATTAATTTTAATATATAAGTTTTATATAATTATATTTAAAATTATAAAAATATATTCTATATATTATATTATATGTGAATTTGTGTATATAATAAATTTAGTTTATTATATATAAAGGTTAAAAAATAAATAAATTTTCAATATGTCTGATATTTAAAAAAAATATCGTAGCAGAATCGGATTAACTACAGCCCTAATTCCCAATTTTTCTGGTCCAATCCGATTTTGAAAATATTGTTAATATGAGAAATATCACATCAATACATTAAACCTTGATCATATATAATACACTTGTACTCAGAAGCCTATATACATGAATATGTCAATGTTGCAATTTCAAGAGATGGATCTAGAGCAGGTTCACATTATAACCCAATCAAACCCAAAACCCAATTTAGGCCAACCCAATCTTAACCCGACAGGGCCAGGTCAGTGCGGGTTTACCACTTAACCCGACCCACCACTAACATCACAATGCAATATCAGTTGATCTTCTTTTACAATTTAGGCCCAATTGTCCACTTTGGAAGTAGAATGGAGATTAGGGCTAGTGCAGCACAACTTTTAAATCTAAACTTTAGACGATTTTATCAGAACTTCCCATCTCAAGTAACCCTCAGTCTCTTAGTTGCGATGTGATTGAAGACAAACCCAGAACCAATGTTCTTGGTTGACAAGAAATAAAAAGGAAAAGAAAAGGCATTTTTTTTTTGTGGTCACTTTGTTAGTAATAGGGTTGGTCAATGTTACAACTCACGCTGTTAGCTTTCATGAACAGCACCTAACTAGATAGAAAGTAACGCTTGGGACAGAAAAGCTTGGGCCTTGGGCACTAGGCACTAATAACATCATTAAGCTCTGGTTTCTTGGCCTAATTGGCCCACCACTTATCTCTGACTGTCAATAATAACCAAATCCCTTATTAGCCAATGCTTTAAAAATAAACTCGAAGTTCTAAAATTTATAGTCTTGTTCGCTTTTTGGTAAGTTATTTACTTGGATAAATGCATTTACCTATCCATGTTCTTTTATTTCTCATGCAAACAAGACAATGACCATTTTAGCCATAAAAATATATTATTACAAGGGGTATTTTTGTCCCATTTAAGTATTAACAATTTTCCCCCAAGGTGGGAAAATTATTTATCCACCCAGGAGATAGGTACAACTTTCCCTGCTTCCCACTTAAATCTAAAAAAAGAACATGGAGTTTTGGTCAATGAGAAATTAAAATCCCATTGACCAACTTTCCTCCTCTCTCTATCCACACATTTCGCAATTCCCTCCAAGCCCAATGACTTGGTCGCCAGTAATACACCACCCTCACCCCAATTTTACTAATAAAATCAAACTGCAGTCGGTTGGTGGAGTTTATACTTAAAGCCCACAGCTTTCCAAACAAAATAAAAACAATTTTATTACTAACCTATTACAATGACAACAATCACCATCCGCTACAAAAGGCAATTTTGAGTGAAAGATAGCACCACCACAAAGGCAAAAACATGAAATTTACAGTTACTAAACAATGACCGTTAATGCATAGAAATAGAGTACATTTCGTCTTCAATAAAGATTTACTATTAATAGTTATACTGTACAAATATTTTTGAGGCGCTAAGCATCTTTGTTATCACTCATACTAGGGCGGGTATCAAGATAAAATTCTGTTGGATGTGGGTCCAGCCCATATGAGGGGCCCACCCCACCTTTTCATGCTCTCAAACGAGAGACGTATTGTGAAAGCTAAAAAGGCTCTCACCTTTTTGGCTTAACTACCATTCGTAACCACTGAAGTGAAGAGTGAGAAAGAAGAGAAAAAGAACCAAGAGTTTTTTAGGTTTTGAGTTTGTGAAGAAGAGAAGAAGAAAGTTAGTTTTTTGCTCCATTCAAGGCCAAGTTTGGATGTGTTTTCAAGCCTGTTCTTGATGTGATTAAGTGTTGTTCAGAGAGCCAAGAATCTCACTCCAGTTCATATTGGTTGTCTCTTCCTTTCTTCATCTTATTTTCATATTTATAGCAACTTGATGAGATCCAAACCTTTGTTTTTTGTTAAATTCACCTTACATTTGTTGATGTTAATGCTATACTTGTGAGCTAAGGATTATTTCCTTGATGTTTGTAAACCTCTAATTACAACTAGAGAGGACTGTTGTACCTATTAATTTTTTAATTAGTGGAAGACTTTTACGGATCATAGATCTCGTGGTTTTTCACCAATTTTGGGGTTTTTCACATAAAAATTCTAGTGTGTTATTGTGTGGTGGTTGCTATTTGTATTTTCTATTACTTGGCTGAATTGTTTATTTGTTGTCATTATTGTTAACAAACCCATTTAACATACAAACTTAGGGGAAAGTTTCTTAATGTCCTAGGATTTCTTTTCACACTCATTTCAGCTACTATAGTGTATCTTCCCTAACAGTGGTATCGGAATTTATTAGCTTAAATTAATTTTTTGTGTTCATATAAATGGAGGAATCCTCGGGTGTTCTAATAAAGTTGACATCATCAAACTATGCCATTTGGAAACCTAGAATGGAAGACATTCTTTTTTGCAAAGATTTGTACCTACTCATAAGAGGTGATGAAGCAAAGCCAAGTGACAAATCAAGTGATAAATGGGGAATTATGCATAGGAAAAATGTAGGCCAAATTCGATAATGGATCAACCACAGTATTTTTCACCATGTTGCACAAGAAACTAGGACTGATGTTTTATGGAAAAAATTAGTCTATGTATGAAAGGAAAACATGTTTAAACAAGGCTGATTTGATTAAGAAAATTTTACACTTGAGATATAAAGATGGGACTAATATGTTTGAACATTTTAGTGACTTTTAAGCTTTGATAAATCAATTGACTACTATGAAATTGAATCTGGATGATGAAGTGCGGGGCTTGTTATTACTTAGTTCCTTGCTTGACAATTGGGAAACCTTGGTGGTTTCAGTTAGTAACTCAACCCCTAATAACATAGTAACCATGGACACAATCAAAGATGCCTTATTGAATGAATAGTTCAAGAGGAAAGAACAAGGAACTTACTCATAATCTCAAGCTATTGTGATAGAAAAGAAAGAAAGCCGGGGAAGAAGTAAGAGCAAAGGTCCCCTCAACAAATATGATAAATCTAGAGAGAGATCCATGTCCAAGAAAAATATTATTTGTCATCACTGTAATAAACCAAGACATTACAAGAATGAATGCAGGATTTGGAAAAAATGACAAGCCAAAGAAAAAGGTGAAGGCAAGAAAGAAGAAAGAGATACTACAACAGTTGCGGTTGAGGGTGATATCATTATTGTTTGTGATGATAACTATGTTAACTTTGCATTCCCAAATAGTAGTTGGGTTATAGACTCGAGTGCTTCCTTTCATGTTACTCCCCATGGTGAATTTTCCACATCTTATACTATAGGTGATTTTGGACATGTTCGTATGGAGAATGCTGGTGCATCCAAGATTGTTGACGTGGGAGATATTTGTCTAGATACCAATACCGGTTGTAAATTGCTTTCGAAAAATGTTAGGCATGTTCCTGATATCCGCCTAAATCTTATTTCCACTAGCAGATTAGATGATGAAAGTTATGCAAACACCTTCAATGATAGAAAATGGAAACTCAATCGGGCTTCACTCATTGTGGCAAAGGGAAAGAAGCACAATACCCTTTATGTGGTGCAAGCAAAGTTTACAAAGGAGAGGTATATGCAATCCGTGGTTCATCAATTGAGCTTTAGCACTAGAGGCTTGGGCATTTGAGTGAAAAAGGGCTTTAGATACTTTCTAGAGAAAATCTTCTTCCTGAAGTGAAAGGTATGCCTCTTGAAACTTGTGTACATTGCTTAACTAGCAAATAGAGTATAGTTGCATTTCATAAATTTCATCCATCTAAAAGGCCTCATGTTTTAGATTTAGTTCAAACTAATATTTGTTATATGAAAGATAGATCACTTGGTGGTGCATTATATTTTGTGACATTCATTGATGACTACTCCAAAAAAGTGTGGACCTTTGCCTTAAAACCTAATGATCAGGTATTGGGTGTTTTCAAGTATTTTCATGCCAAAGTTGAAACAGAAACAAGGAAAAAGTTGAAGTGCATTCGAGCTGGTAATAACGGTGAATATAAAGTTCTTTTTGAAGAATATTGTAGGATTCATGGTATCAGGCCTGAGAAAAGTGTGTCTAAGACTCCTTAACACAATGGAGTAGCAGAGAGAATGAACAGAACAATCATTGATAGAATTGAATGTATGCTCTCTCATGCTAAGTTACCCAAATCCTTTTGGGTGAGGTTATGAGAACTGCAGATGACATCATCAACCTTTCCTCTTCAGTTCCTTTGAATGGAGATACTCTAGAGAGAGTTTGGACAGGGAAAGTCATACCATACAATCATTTGAAAGTGTTTGGTTGTAGAACATTTGTTCATACCTAGATATAAAAGATCCAAGCTTGATGACAAGGCTAAATAATGTATTTTCTTAGATTATGGCCATGAAGAGTTTGGGTACAAGGTATGAGATCCAATGGACAAGAAAGTGATCAGAAGCATAGATATTGTATTTCTTGAGGATCAAACAATTGAAGACATAGAGAAAATTGAGAAACCAAAATCCTCTATTGATGTTCTAGTCAACTTGGATCCAGTTTCTCCACCTACAGTTGATGATGATCATGGGAGAGTTGTACCAAATGAACAGGATGATGTAGTTAATGATGAAGCTCCTGTAAATAAAAATACAAAGGAAGTATAGAATGAACAGGTACCTTTAGCCACTTCACCACAAGCTCAGCCTAGAAAATCCACAAGAGAGAGAAGACCTTCCACTAGGTATCATCTACATGAATATGTGATGTTTATAGATGGGGGAGAGCCAGACTTATCAAGAGGCTATGTCACATGACAAGAAAGATGAATAGCTGAAAAGCAATGCAAGATGAATTAAAATACTTGCATGAGAATCACACCTATGACTTGGTGAAATAACCAAAGGGGAAAAGGGCACTCAAAAATAAATAAGTTTATAAACTGAAATCTAATGAGAGTTACTCATAACTAAAATACAAGGAAATGCTAGTTGTAAAGGGTTTTAGTCAGAAAAGGGTGTCCATTTAAAGAAATATTTTCTCCCATGGTGAGAATGTCTTCTATTTGAATTGTACTTGGACTAGTTGCAAGTCTAAATTTGGAAGTTGAACAACTTGATGTGAAGACTGCTTTATTTCATGGTGATTTGGAAGAAATTTATATTAAGAAACCAGAAGGATTCAAAGAAAAAGTCAAAAACATTTGGTGTGCAGGTTAAAGAAGAGCTTGTATGGGTTGAAATAAGCGACAAGGTAGTAGTACCATAAATTTGACTCCTTCATGGTTGATCATGGATACACCAGGAGCATTTCAGATCATTATGTATTTTTAAAGAAATTTTCTGATGGTAATTTCATTATTCTCTTGCTTTATGTTGATAATATGTTGATAGTTGGCTATGATTATAAAAAGATTGACAGGTTGAAAAAAGAGCTTAACAAGTCCTTTGCAATGAAGGACTTGGGACCAGCTTGACAGATTCTTGGTATGAAGATCTCTCGAGATAGACAAAATAGGAAGTTATGGTTATTCCAAGAAAAATATGTTGAAAAGGCTTTTGAGAGGTTCAACATGAACAATGCAAAATTAGTTATTACTTCACTTGCAAATCATTTCAAGCTCAATACAAAACAATGTCCTACAAGTGAGAAAGACAAACTAGAAATGAAGCGTCTTATGCATCAACAATTGGAAGTTTAATGTATGCTATGGGGTGCACAAGGCCAGACATTGCTCGTGTTGCTGGTACAGTTAGTCAGTTTCTTTTTAATCCAAGCAAAGAACATTGGGTAGCAGTAAAATGGAAATTCATGTATCTCAAAGGTACTTATCAGATATGCTTATGCTTCGGGAATGGTAAAGTCATGTTGGATGGGTATACAAATGCAGACATGGATGGTGATGTTGACTCCTGAAAGTCCACTTCGGGATATTTAATGACTTTTACAGGAGAGCAATTTCATGGCAATCCAAACTTAAAAAATGTCTTGCATTGTCCACCATAGGGGCATAATACATTGCAACTACAAAAGCTTGTAAGAAGATCCTATGGTTGAAAAAGTTCTTACAAGAACTAGGCATGAAACAAGAAAGATATGTTCTCTATTGTGATAGTCAAAGTGCTATCCATCTCTCTAAAAATCCAACTTTTCACTCAAGATCCAAACACATTGATGTAAGGTACCATTGGGTTTGAGATGTATTGGATATGAAGTTGTTAAATATTGAGAAGATCCATACTGTAATCATTCATGGAGAGAGAGAAATGAGAGAGATAAAGAGAAAAACCTCCTTCTGGCTGCCACCAGTTCAATATTTATATTAACTTAATATAAAAAGAATGAAAATTACAAGTATGCCCCTGGTGGCACTCCCTAGAAACAAACTAATAAGAAAGAAAGAAAAAAACTAACTGACAACATCTTAAGAGGACAACCCACTAACAACAACTATAAAATAACAATTAAATAATCCTCACAACACTCCCCCTCAAGTTGGGCTGAATATGTCTATCATGTCTAGCTTGTCACATAACTCATTGTGCCGCGAGTATGAAAGCCCTTTTGTGAGGGCGTCAGTGAGTTGTTCCTTAGAGTTGACATAAGGGACGCAGATTTCCCTTTTTTCTAATTTTTCCCTTATGAAGTGTTTGTCCACCTCAATGTGCTTGGTCCTCTCATGTAGGACAGGGTTGCTGGCGATGTTTATGGCTGCTTTATTGTCATAGTAAAGAGACATAGGATTATGAATAACAATTCCAAGCTCCCCTAGAAGATTCTTTAGCCAAAGGACTTCARCCACCCCATGTGCCATAGCTMTATATTCASCTTCAGYRCTTGACCTTGCTACCACACTTTGTTTCTTGCTTTTCCAAGTCACTAGGTTTCCTCCCACAAATGTGCAATACCCACTCGTGGACTTTCTGTCATCCACAACACCTGCCCAATCAACATCTGTAAAGACTTCCACCTTTAGGTGATTATGTTTACTGAATAGTAGACCTATTCCGGGATACTTTTTCAAGTATCTAAGAACTCTATCTGCTGCCTCCATGTGTGGTTTCTTAGGAGAGTGCATGAATTGGGTTAGAACCCCAATTGAATAGGCAATGTCTGGACGAGTCATGGACAAATAAATCAGCTTTCCCACTAACCTTTGGAACTGTTTCACATCTTTCAGAGGTTCACCATCACAGTCACCCAACTTGTGGTCAACATCCATGGGAGTAT
>NW_010729147.1:899766-909885 GCF_000365185.1 Nelumbo nucifera | reverse complement strand
TGTTCCTGACATCTCTTCACAAAGAGTGTATGATCAGACTGACATTGTTTGAAGCCCATCTGCTGAACTGCCATGTGAAACTTACTGAACCAAGCTCTGGGAGATTGTTTTAAATCATAAAGAGACTTTCTCAGCTTGCACACCTTATTTTCACTTCCCTTGGCACAAAATCCAGGGGGTTGAACCATGTATACTTTCTCCTCTAAGTCACCATTCAAAAAAGCATTCTTTATGTCCAGTTGATGCAATTCCTAGTCAAAATTAGCAGCTAATGACAGGAGAACCCTAATTGAGTTCATCTTACCTACTGGAGCAAAAGTCTCATCATAGTCAACCCCGTACACTTGAGTGTACCCTTTGGCTACTAATCTTGCTTTGTACCTTTCAACTGTTCCGTCTGCCTTGTGTTTAACTGTAAACATCCACTTACACCCCACGGGGTCTTTCCCCTTTGGAAGATCCACCAATTCCCAAGTTTGATTTTTTATGAAGAGCATTAATCTCCTCCTTCATGGCATTTGTCCATTCGGGGCATTTTAAGTCTTCTACAATATTTCTGGGAACAGGGGTGCAATCAACTGCAGATAGAAAGGCTTGGTATGAGGAAGAAATGTGATCATAGGAGACAAACTAGGTAATGGGATGTTTGGTAGTGCATGACCTGACTCCCTTTCTTTGAGCAATCGGAATGTCAAGGTCATCCACAATAGGAGTAGGGGTATCAATAGGTGTAACAGGGATTGGACTTACCTCCTGGGAGTCTAACGGTGTCGGTTGCTCAATGTTTGGTTGCTCCACATCTTTATCACATTGTTGATCTCTACGACGTGTACATTGGAAGACACGAAAGGGAGCAAGGTCCGAAATGGAAGGAAGAGAGACTTGGCGGACCTGAACTTGCTTCTCCTCTTCTACACTACTACTCTCCCCCTGAGGAGAAGCAGGGAAGAATGACTCAGACTCAAAGAATGACGCATCCATAGACACAAAAAACTTATGACTAACGGGATCAAAGCACCAATACCCTTTTTGAGAGGATGGATACTTAGAAAGATACAATGAATGGACCGAGGGTCTAACTTACCTCGAGACGGAGACAAATCATGGACAAAGGCACGACAACCAAAAACTCTCATGGGAATGGAAAATAAAGGGAACTGAGGGAAAAACAACTGATGAGGGGCCATGTAGTTCAGCACTTTGGAGGGCATGCGATTGATGACATAAATAGCTACAAGTATAGCATCCATCCAAAACCTTTTTGGAACATTCATGTGTAACATCATCCCACAAGCTACCTCAAGGAGGTGTCTGTTTTTCCTTTCTGCAACACCATTTTGTTGTGGTGTTCTGGCGCATGAGCTCCTATGAATAGATCCATGGGAGGCAAAGAACTCATTGAGCTCACCATGGAAGTATTCTTTTGCATTGTCGGATTGGAAGATCTGTATTTCAACATGGAACCGCATAAATACCATCCTCTGGAAGTCTTTCACAATCATTGGAACTTCATCTCTACTACGCATAGGGAATACCCATGTATAGCAAGAGTAATCATCGATCAGTGTAATAAAGTACTTATATCCGCCCTCAGAGATTACAGTAGTAGGCCCCATACATCATAATACACAACGTGAAAAGGAACACTTGATCTTTTATTATTTGAGTGAAAAGTTGTTCTACATTGTTTGCTCAACTGATACGTTTGACATTGGAACTCTAACACTGAACATGACTTAAATAAAATCGGAAACAAAGACTTTACTATTTCAAAAGAAACATGACTTAATCAACTATGCCACAAAAAAATTGACTCTTATTTGACTGACTATGTGAATCTGAGGATGACATCGAGAGACCAGCTTTGTTGTCGAGAATGTAGAGACCATCCACTAGGCTCCCTCTACTAATCGTCCTCCCAAAAGTTAGGTCTTGAAAAACACATGAGCTAGGAAAAAAGGTTACACTACAGTTTAAAGAGCTTGTGATACTACTAATTGAAAGCAAATTTATAGGAAGTTGAGGGACATGCAATACATAATTCAGGTTAAGGCCATAGGGAAGAGATATTGATCCTTGGCCTACAATGGAGGAGAATGAGCCATCTGTAAGCCTCACTTTATCCCTTCCTAACAAAAGGCTATAAGTCTGAAACAAGTTTGGCTTACCGGTCATGTGGTTAGAGGCCTCAGTCAATGATCCAAGGGGAATTAGTGGGAGTGACATGGAATGCATAAGTCGTCTTACCTGATGTAGATGCAAATGAAGTAGGAGTATCAATGACTGAGCTATCCATCTGTCGCATAGCCCTACCACAAGACTCCAAGTGGTCTCTGAAGGAATTCATTATATCTTCCTTGGGGTCAGAATTATTAAGGTGGTCTCGGGTAGTACCGGCAACCTGAGTATCTTGGATTGTCACATGTACTGCATTATGCGCTGTGTTCATCTTCTTCTGACCTTGCCCTTTACCCTGTTCTTGGTTCTTCACTATCCACTTGGGTTTCCTGTGAATGTCCCAACATGTGTCACGTGTATGCCGTGAGCGCCGACAGTGGGTACAAAACAACTTGTCTTTATCATCAACCTTCTTGGTGTCACTTTTCTTCCCCATGTTGTTATTACTCATCACAACCAAAGCAACTTGTTGCTCCCCCTCAGCTGTAACCATCACACTTTGCCTACTTTCTTCCGATTGAACAAGGGAGTATACCTCGTGAACCGACGACAACTCTTTGCTTCCTAGGATCTGAACTCTCAAAGGTTCATAGGCAGGGTTCAGTCCCAACAAGAAGGTAAACACACGCTGCTGAGAAACCAACTTCCTATAGGCCTTAGCATCGTCATCATGGAGAGAGGGAGAACCTTGCTCTGATAATGATCCAATTCTTTTATAGCACATAACCTTGCTTTGATACTATGTAATCATTCATGGAGAGAGGGAGACGAGAGAGAGAAAGAGAAAACCTCATTCTGGCTGTCGCCAGTTCATTATTTATATTAACTTAATATAAAATTAATAGAAATTACAAGTATTCCCTTGGCAGCACTCCCTAGAAACAAACTAATAAGAAAGAAAGAAAAAAACTAATTGACAACATCTTAAGAGGACAACCCACTAACAACAAGTATAAAATAACAATTAAATAATTCTCACAACACATACTAATGAGAATGGTGCATATATGTTAATAAAGTCCTTGCCTAGAGACAAATTTGAATTTTGCAAAGAAGCTACAGGCTTGGTGAAACCCCCCATATGAGCTGGAGGGGAAGAATTCTTGGGTGTGGGTCTAGCCCATATGAGGGACCCACCCTAACTTTTCATACTCCCAAAAAGGAGACGTATTGTGGAAGGTAAAAAGGCTTCCACCGTTTTGGTTTAGCTACCATTCATATCACCAAAGTGAAGAGTGAGAAAGAAGAGAAAAAAGAGCCGAGGGTTTTTTGGGTTTTGAGTTTGTGAAGAAGAGAAGAGAATTGGTTTTCTGCTCCATTCAAGGCCAAGTTCGGATGTGTTTTAAAGCCCGTTCTTAATGTGATTAAGTGTTGTTCAAGGAGTCAAGAATCTCACTCCAGTTCAAATTGGTTGTCTCTTCCTTTCTTATTCTCAGTTTCATATTGCAGCAACTTGGTGAGATCCAAACATTTGTTTTTTGTTGAATCCACCTTACATTTAGTGATATTAATGTTGTACTCGTGAGATAAGAATTATTTCCTTAATGTTTGTATATCTTTAGTTGTAACTAGAGATGACTGTTGTACCCATTAATTTCTGAATTAGTGGAAGACTTTTACTGACAATAGGTCCCATGGTTTTTCCCAATTTTGGGGTTTTCCATGTAAAAATTCTGGTGTGCTATTGTGTGGTGATTGCTATTTGTATTTTCTATTAATTGGCTGAATTGTTTATTTGCTGCCATTGTTGTTGACAAACCCATTTTAACACACAAACTTAGGGGAAAGTTTCTTGTTGTCCTGGGGTTGCTTTTCACACTCATTTCTTCTACTATAGTGTATCTTCCCCAACAAATTCCGACTCAGCTCCATCAACGATCCTCCCCTATTTTGGTTAATAGAAAAAAAAAATACAATAGAAAACAAATTATTTGGTGTGTGGAGATCTAGAAATGAAGGAGAAACAATTTTAAAACCAAATCAATGAGCAACCTCACCTTTCCAGAACAAACTTCCCTTCTTTGTACTTTTGGCTTTTGTTGTGTGCTACCTCTTGGATGTGATAATGGAACAAGTAGGAACCATGATAAAAAGCTAGGTGGTCTCCAATACATTAACATCGATTACTAGTTTAAGATTAGGGTTTTGTGTATATCTCTTACCTTAAATATCTAATTTAGTAATGGCTATGGAACATAATCGAACTCCTTTAGCCATAGGGTTTTGTGTATATCTCTTACCTTAAATAGCTAATTTAGTAAAAACACAAACTAACAAACTATTAAGAGAACTCACATATTTCCAACCAACTATTTGTCAACAACAGTAACAAAATATATCTATTACAGTATGCATCCCAAAGAGAATCATTCTTTCTTCTTGGGCCCCCACTATGATATTGACCCTGCTTGGAGCATTTCAAACATAAAATTAAGTATAAAGCAGATAAATCTACTCTTTCAAAGCTTTATTCATAGCTCAACATAGATGCATGCACGAGTTTTGGTATTGGAAATGAAAACTCAGTTTTATTTTATTTTACTAGCCAGAACACATGCGATGCATAGGATTTGTAAGGAAAGTGAAATAACCAAAACTTATAACTAAGGAAGGAATGCAACATTGTTTAAAATAATTAAATCTTTATCTTAATAATTTGTTACAAAAATGTTTTACTAATTTAGTAATTTGGATTAATTGTATTAATATTGTTAACAAAAATAATAAATTATTGCTAATTACTTAATAAAATAATTATTTTTCCATATTATTTGTTAGTGTTCTATTTTATTTATTTTAATTTATTAATGATTAAGTGTTTCAATTTTTTGTAAATATACTTAAAAGATTAGTAAATATATAAAATTAGGCTATAGTTATAATTAAATTAATCTATAGGTAATCTTGTTTAGTCATAATTAAATTAATCTAAGCCCAAACTTAAGGTTTAAGAAATTGGATTAGACTTGGATTGATCTTCATCCTGACCAAACCCACCTAAGTTGCACACATCATAACATTCATAATTGGATTGAACCAAACCAAGTGCAACCCATGCATGTATTATTTCTGGGGTTTTCTTAACTATTTTTAGATGATTTTAAAGCCAAAGGAGCTATGAAGGATGGACTACCCCCATTGTGTAGCCCAATAAAGATTTTGATAGTGTATTAGTAGTTTTTAAGGTTGCTTGGCATAGCCTAACCCACACCTAAAGTGTAATAATATTTCTCTAGCCCTATAGGCTTACCCATGTTAATTATAAAACTATGGTTTTTTTTACAAATTAAAGTTTTTATTTCTAATCTATTATAAAAATATATATAGCATCTCTCTCTCTCTCTCTCTCTATATATATATATATATATAATTTGTTACCTAAATTAGTTACTATATATGCATATAACTTTCATGTTGAACTTATTAGGGGTTGCTTAGCTTGGGCCCTATCTACTAGGGTACACATTTGACTTCGAAAGTTTCATACCTAATTAGACTTCAAATTTGATTACCCCAAATTTGGATGTTAGAACTCGCATCTAGTTAATAATTCAATTGGATGTGGATTTAATCCCATTCAATTTGAATTAAATCCATGTCTAATAAAAAGTTATTATTTTGTATATGTAGTACAATTATTGTATACACATACATATTATGTGCAATTATACATATATGCAATTATCCTTTAAAATTCAAACTCCAACATAATAATAATCAGATGTGGATGCAGATCTACAAATTTCATAATTAGATGTCGATGTGGATGTAGTTGGATTTGATTTGAACCTGATCCATTTATAGCCCTACTACCAACATTATGCATGGGCTTGGTGCATATTTGAGCTAAACCCAACTCAAAAGAAAATAGTTGCTTGAGCATGGAAATTTATAGATCTATTCGGGTTAGGCTAAGTTATAAACGATTTATTACTTTTTATTATTAATTTTAATTGTCCTATCAAGACTAATTTTTATTAATTTCTTAACTTTTAATAGTTGTTAGATAAAAGATACTAAAATTTAATATTTTTTATTTACTTTAGTAATTTTTTATTAATTTTACAACCCTGTTGCATACATTATGTGTGGGCTTGGTGTAGATTTGAGTTAGACCTAACTTAGAAGAAAATATTTTCTTGAGCTCAAGGTTGGGCTAAGTTATAAATGGTCATCCTTAAGTAGGAGTCTTATGACATTGTTTTATTATTTTTTATAATTTTTTACTTTTTATAATCTCTTAAGCTACCCCTATTGTTCACGAAATTGACAAACTGTACCCTTATTGTTTACATATTGTCTTATGCTACCCTTAAGTTTTTTGACAATTGACACGCCGGTAAACACTAACGGAAAAAGAACAAAAAGCAACCCAAAAGAATAAATGGTCTAAATTGTTCACCCGTCATAAACAACCTGAACACTCGATCCTATAGGATTAAACCAATCAAAAACCCACACAAACTCTCCATCCACATATTAAACTTATCAATCAGATGGTCTAAAGCAATGGAAGCTTGAAAATAATCTCAACCATTCACTTCGCAAATAATCTCAATTGAAGCTCGCAATTAACATGCATTTAGTTGGGTTTTTGCAAACAATTCAAAATCAACTGGTTGACTACAAAAATCTTGCAGCTGATAGAGATATCCATTGTTGAATCCATTATAAACATTTATTGAGAAAGAAAAAGGACAAAAACCAGGTTTTTCATTGTAGAATAAAATTGTCAATGAAAATGTAGAGTACAAAACTTTGTATTTTGTGTTATTTTGTATGTATTTATACTGTATATATTTATATTTGTACTCTTTTCAGTTTGGAAGGAGTACAAATACAAATATGTAGAGTGCAAAACTTTGTATGTATTTGCGCTATACATATTTGTATTTGTACTCCTTCCAAACTGAGCCTAAGGATTTCCAAGCTTGGTTGTGTATTTGTTTCCCTAACTCATTTATTCTTTATAATTCCACTAAGACTCAGTTTGGAAGGAATACAAATACAAATATGTACAATACAAATTCATACAGAATAATATAAAATGTAAGTTTTTGCACTCTACATATTTGTATTTGTACTTCTTCCAAACTGAGCCTAAATTATTTTTAGGTCATGATAATGGATGAATAAGCATTGCTAGGCTGCTTAGGCTGAAAGTTTACTCCATAAACAGTGAGTGGACTGTGGAAGTGCAAAATATGTATCACTTTTCTTTCTGCTTTTTGAAGAGAAGAATGGTTGTATGAATTCATTTAAAATAACTGTTTTTTAGGGGATTAAAGGGTGGGGATAGAGCAGGGTGCATGTGAGGCTCATTGACATTGCCATGGATATAATAGGGGTTTGATTTTGGGCACAGGGGTGTTAATTGGACTGGATTTGGTCCAATCTGTTCCAGTCCAATGCGAGCCTATTACAAATGGACTGGATCCAATCCAATTCACTGAATATTTTGGACCAGTCTAATTCAATGTCTGAACTGTCCAATCTGTTTAAATTTGTTTTAATTTAGATTGGTTTCAACCCAAACCTAATATGTTGACATCTATATTCTTACCTTAATATCAATAAATCACATATTGGCTTAATCCAACCCAATTCAATATAAATTTATTACAAATGCATCAGGCCCAATCCAATCCAATAAATACTTTTAGACCGAATTGATCCAATTCAATATGATTCATCCAATTGGACTGGATGGAGTCCAATCCAAAACCGATCCATTGACACCCTTACTTAAGCATCCATATTCCGAGGGATGCCTAATGACCATCTCAATGACTGGGTCATTGTCAATTAATTTAGTATGACATGCAAATTATCACCTTGTTGTTCCTTATTATCCTTCAGTGGGAAAATTGGAATTAGTCAATATTTTACAAGTAGCAAAAGAGGGCCTTTAGTCAAAATATTCTTCAGTTGGAAAATTGAAATTTTTAATGATAGACAAGGTTTTCTAAAGGGTGATGGTTGAATGAGAAAGATTGAATCAGCTTCCCTAAATCCATACTTTGTTGATCCTTTATTGGCTCAACAATGCAGGCAACAAAGGCAGTCGATCTTATTATCTTAATTCTATTGGAATACTTATCAAAGTAATGGTTTGAATTTTGAACCGACTGCAATGACCCTGCACATTGACTGAAGCGAGTAAACATAAGTGACCTTTCGTTCAAACCGCATTTGTTGCATTACAAGCTAAGATTGCATTACCAAACAAACAATAAACACAATAGTTTACTACTTGAATTATAGATTTTTTTTTTCTTTTCTGTTTGGAAGTGCTTCTTTTTAAGCATTTATTGGAGAAAACACTTATTTTAGGCTGCGATCACACCACTTGTATGCATTTGGAAAATAAGTCCAATTTTGGCTTATTGCATTTCTGGTTCTGTTGTCATGTAATTTTCAAAATACCTATACTATCCTATTTGAAAAAAGTGTTTTTTATCAAATATTCATAAAGACTTGTTAGGATAAATATTTACTATCCAATAAGCATTCCTAGAGGCTATATAAGGCTATACAAATTAATCCTTGAATATATGAGTGACGTAGTTGGGTTTAGTTTTTTGTTTCTTGTTCCACTTTTGTTTTATTTTTTTTAATGTTATTAAGGTACTTGATGTAACCGTTTCTGGTCACGTACCAATTTTTTGTGATGTATCAATTTTTTCAGCTAAGTGCCTCGCCATTTGACCCTTGGTGGAGCTCCTTGGTGGTGAGCTACTTGGTGACGAGCTCCCTGGTGGTGAGCTACTTGGTGGCGAGCACCCTGGTGGTGAGCTACCTAGTGACGAGCTCCATGATGGTGAGCTACTTGGTGACGAGCTCCCTAGTGGTGAGCTACCTGGTGATGAGCTCCCTGGTGGTGAGCTACCTGGTGCTGGTGACGAGCTCCCTGGTGGTGAGCTACCTGGTGACGAACTCCCTGGTGGTGAGCTACCTGGTGACGAGCTCCCTGGTGGTGAACTACTTGGTGACGAGCTCCCTGGTGGTGAGCGACTTGGTGATGAGCTCCCTGGTGGTGAGCTACCTAGTGACGAGCTTCTTGGTGGTGAGCTACTTGGTGATGAGCTCACCGTTACTTGGTGACGAGCTCCCTGGCGATGAGCTACTTGGTGATGAGCTCCCTGGTGGTGAGCTACCTGGTGATGAGCTCCCTGGTGGTGAGCTACCTAGTGACGAGCTCCCTGGGTGGATTCGTCATTTGACCTGCTCCTAGGCGGCCTATAACTCAGGGGATGGTGGAGCTCCCTAGTGTAGCGCAACCCGACTGCCCTCTGCATGAGGTGATCTCCTCTCCTTTGTAGGCGGCGGGAGCTGAGGGACCTGCGAGAACTCCATATTTTCCTCCTCTTTGTAGGCAGCAGGAGTTGAGGAACCTGCGAGAACTGAATCAGAGGACCCGAGGGTATTTTCCCGGCGGGGACTCTCCGATGCCTAAGTTAGCATTCTGATTGTAGGGAGCTTGTAGAGAAGTGAGAGAGCTAGAGAGCAGGGATTACCTCCATTTTTCCATTCTCTCCCCCTTGTCTTTGGGGGTCGGAGTCCTTATATAGTGGTGTCCTGTCAAATTAGGAGTAATAGTCTCTGTCAAGTCAGGCGTAATCGCCTCTGTCTCTCTGCCGCAGCCGTTACTGCCAGAGCTGAGGTGGCGGGTGTAGGCGGTTGCTGCAAAGTACGGCTCAACCAGTCAAGGGACAGCTCTTAGGACTGGCAGGCACGGCGCCGCCTAGCGAGAGACGTGGGCACAGGTCTCCAGATTTGTCAGGTATGGTTGTCAAGTAGGAGATCTTCCTGCGATATGCCGAGCTGCCCCTAAGTGCCGAGCTACTTATGCCGAGCTACCTGTGAGTGTCGAGCTGCCCCTAAGTGGCGAGCTCTTCGTAAGACGCCAGGCTGCCTGTGGACTGGCCAGCTGCCTGTGGC
>NW_010729147.1:886706-897162 GCF_000365185.1 Nelumbo nucifera | reverse complement strand
CGGGGACTCTCCGATGCCTAAGTTAGCATTCTGATTGTAGGGAGCTTGGAGAGAAATGAGAGAGSTAGAGAGCAGGGATTACCTCCATTTTTTCATTCTCTCCCCCTTGTCTTTGGGGGTCAGAGTTCTTATATAGTGGTGTCCTGTCAAATCAGGCGTAACAGCCTTTGTCAAGTCAGGCGTAGCCGCCTCTA
Source organism: Nelumbo nucifera (assembly GCF_000365185.1). The sequence goes on along the minus strand of NW_010729147.1, from coordinate 896,968 downwards.
TCTCTCTGCCGCAGCCGTTACTGCCAGAGCTGAGGTGGCGGGTGCAGGCGACTGCTGCAGAGTACGGCTCAGCCAGTCAAGGGACAGCTCTCAGGACTGGCAGGCACGGCGCCGCTTAGCGAGAGACGTGGGCACAGGTCTCCAGATTTGTCAGGTATGGTTGTCAGGCAGGAGATCTTCTTGCGATATGTCGAGCTGCCCCTAAGTGTCGAGCTACCTATGCCGAGCTACCTGTAAGTGCCGAGCTGCTCCTAAGTGGCGAGCTCTTCGTAGGATGCCAGGCTGCCTGTGGCGAGCTACCTATGCCGAGCTGCCCCTAGCTATACTTAGCTCCCCGAGCTGCCTGTGGCGAGCCATGCCGAGCTGTCTGTAAGTGGCAAGTTGTGGCAAGCTTTGCCGAATTGCCCGAGCTTCCCAAGCTGCCCAATTCTCAAGAGGCTGCACTTAGTTTGCATGAGGTGCCAGATGTCACAATTTCACTGGAGGGCCAAATCCGTCCTTATCAACTAAGAAGTCACTTTCACTAAAAATTAATACGGAGAACACCAACCAGTCTTGAAAATACTTGGAAGGCGAGAATAAACTTACTTTCATAAATTTTGATTATAGATAATTCAAAGCTATTAGCATATCTTCTAATGCTGTCAAGCTTCAAATTTAATATTCAGGAACTTCAAGATTTCTTAAATCAAACCAAAGAAGGTGATTTTCACCCACATAAAATCTCTGAAATGGATTCTCGAAGATTTCAAGGACTTGCTAGAGTAGCTATAGAGTAGTAACTTGGGAAGTGAGCCTTTTATGAGGTAATAAATATGTTGGTTTCAGATTGAAACAGGTCTAATTTTGCCGAGTTCTCAAGGAGTTCTGAATACAGCACTGGGTCGATTGTCTAGTCCCATGCAAAAGGTGATAAAACAGAACAACCTCAAGCTGAAATATGTTCACCAGACCCGTATGGTGGTGTTGAGCCAATGCCAATTCATGCAGAAGTACAGAATAGTGGTGGCAATTGTCAAGATGGAACATGTTCATGTCTACTTGTAGAAATTTGTGTCCTAGGAAATTCTAGCCCATCTTCACCATCCAATTGTCTGGAAATATTTTGTCTTATCTCTTCCGTTCACTGTCCATGTCTCCCAAGCCTTTCCGACCCTTTTCTTTACCAAAAGGCCGATGCAAGATATGCACCTCAAAACTGTGATTTAGAATGTTTTAGTACATTCGATTTACCAATCTGATCTTACAATGTGTTCTGTGAGGGTTATAGGCCTGAATTCTCAGATTGATTTCCAGTGTGTCTGTTGAATTGCTTGATTTACAATGTGTTCTGTTTTTTTTTTTTCTTTGGGCAGTCCAGTTTTGAGTCTTTGGTTTGTCATTTGTGCATAACATGCATTATACAACCTTAGTCTTTTTTAAGAGTGTAATTACAAATTTGTAATTTGGGCACCTCCCATACATTGTCTTAGAAAAAACCGATACCTCTATCTGCCGGCGATTTTTCCCCTTCTGTGTTTTTTTCCATTGCAAAAAAAAAATAATAATAAGTTAAAAAAAAATTTAGACGAACATATTCAAGAGCAGATGAGATGAAAGGGACGGAAAGTACTGGTGTATCTGCTGGAATGATCGTCCGTCAAATTTCTCAGCGATCTCAGGCAGGGGAAGAGGTGGGGCGGGTTGAGTTTCAGAGGGCAGGGGAGTGAAACTCGTTTTTGGGTGAAATGGAGCTAACAGGACGAACTAACAGCCGTCCCGTTAGCCTGCACGAGAATGAAGTGCCTACCTGTGAGAGAACACACGGCCGATTCTAAGACTGTTGGACATTTTTGGGGCGCAAGCTGGTGGGAAGCAGATTCGAACTCTCTCTTTATATGATCCTCTGACCTTTTCACTAGCTTTCGGCCCTGTCTGATAATGGGTCCAAGATTCAATCCTGGAATAGATCCCAATGGGCCTAAGATGATGAGTTTCATGATCCATGAAAGATATCCATCCGCACGATTTTCACCAAAAAAAAAAAATATAGTAGAGTAATGTATGTAAATTTTAATTTTTTGGTTAATTTATAGGAACATGGGTATTTTTGGTAGTTACAACAATACAAGGGCATTTTGGTCAATTAGGTGTCTCGGATATGGGCAGTTTGGGTATTTAATAATTTGTATTTTTTATTTAACAAAATTTATGTTAAATCTTAAATATATTATATTATATCTATTTATTTAAATAAATTTTGAGTTATCACTTACCTACTACTAGTTGTGGAGTCACATTTGTCAGCCCAGCCCATCCTAGCCCACAAGCAATGTTTTACGAATCACGAGAAACGCATTGAATACATCTCTCTGTCAGGGTTAGAACAGCGTCAAATCAATGAAGATAAAAAGGAATAGATAAATAACAGAGGGCCCCAATGCAAGGCGAGTCGCCGACCAAGAGGAACTCGGCCGGAGAGGAGCGAGTGGAACTCGGCTGCCCCCTGCAGCTCGACACGAGTCACACGACGCGGATTCCGCCCACGTGGGAAGCCTCAGCCAGTTCTAACTACTAACAGACATCAGAGACAAGTAACTATCCTCCACCCACAACGTGACACGACACCCTTCCTCATCCCTTGTCAGTGGTCCCCATTCCCGCTCTTCAAAAACTCAATAAAATAAAAAATAAATCGAATTATATTATTAATGGGCAAAAAGTAAAAGAGAGAGAACGAAGAAACAGAAAAGCAGCGCCGCTCGTCAGTATCCGTACTGCAGTAGGGATGACGTCATTGTCCTGTTGTGGAGTCACATGAGAGTCCCACGACACGACGAGCTACTCGCTCTTCAACGCATAGTCGCACTCACACGCTCGCACGGTCGCACCTTTTTTTATTTATGGGCTCTTTTCTGGAACTCTGTCCCGTTAATGAGGTACTAACGGAAATATAAAGTTATTAATTTACCCGTCTCTAATATCAGATGAGAATCGTGAAATTTTATAAATTAGGGCCATTTTTGTCATTTAGAACTATTTCCGCTATGAATTTAAACGGATATTTAACGGGAGGGAGGCATCTGATTAAGAAAATTCGTGACACTTTGCCGATGATTACGGGAGAGAGGGAGACTTTTAGTGGCTCCCATTCCACATTTTCTGTTCTGCTCTGTTTTAGGCTGCTGCTGCAGTAGTTGCAGCTCGCAGCTCGCAGCTCGCGGAGGACACTACAGGGGGTGAGGAAGAGACCGTGGGGAAGATACGCTGCCGAAATAAGGGATCCATGGAAGAAAACAAGGGTATGGTTGGGTAGGTAGCTTTGATACACCCGAGGAAGCTGCTCTCGCTTACGACAGCGCTGCCAGGTCTCTCAGGGGAGCTAAAGCCAAGACAAACTTCCCGGCTCCGGCGACTGCTCAATCTTCGACCTCAACGTCCCTTCGGACCGCTGGGCCTGTCCTCCTGGCGGTTTTATATTCGGTGAGTACTTGCAGACGCGCGTTCTCAAGGAGGTGAGCTCCGGAGGTGGTCCTTCGGTAAGAGATTTCCTTGCTTCGGGCGAGACTCCGGCGGCGGAACCCACTTTCGGGATTGCGAGATGGGTTCTGTCGATCGACTTGAACGATACCCCGCCCTCTACGACATCGCCTCTGTGCTTGATATGAGAAAGGAAGAAGAGAAGCTGTTTTTGCGTTGGTTGTTTGCTTATTTCACCAGCTCTTCCTTCTTTGCCTTGCGTTTTTTTCCTTTTGTTTCTTCTTGGATTCGCTTTTTGGATAACATATATTTTAGTTATTCGTTACATGAAACGAAACATGTCATGTTCTACTTCCACATTCCGAGCTCGCCAATCTTTTCTCTTTGTCTTTCATCTTGTTTATTTTTTGTTGGTTGGAGTGGTGGCATCAAACCCTTCGCTTACAGCTCCTCCGTCTCTCTCTCTCTCTCTCTCTCTCTCTCTCACACACACATTTTTTCTGCTTGGTCTTTACCGTGTTTTCCATCGGTCCGCGCCAACTAATTGCGATGACGTTCTAATTGTAATTAATAAAGAACAGAACCGTAAATAAACGATCTGTCAATTCGCGAGATATCAGTAGAACGGGACCAACTACCAAATTCTCTTCTCGGGCCCGAGGGGCATGACTGGGACCTGGGTCAGTGTGTTCACGTACGTGTGTGGTCTATTTTAATTGTGTTCGTCAATTCGGGTGAGTGGCTCGGGCTTGGGGCCCTGTCTGTGTGTGTCAGTCACTCCTTCCATTTCTCGGAATCTGGATTCGATAGTCCCTAACATCTCACGCGAATTTCATCGAACACATAAAAGGCCAAAAGTAGATGAACAAAAAAAAAGGCAGAGAGAGAGAGATACTAAGCAGAGGACACGCAAGTCCTCGCTCCACCTAATACAAAGTGTCAGCCTGGCCGGCTCCGGCTGGCTTTAATTACGAGAAAGAACAGCGACGGGTTTCGACGCTCGTGTGGTCCCCTCTTCCCCCACGCGCTTCTTTTTCTCCTTTTTCTACCCTTCCACTCTCTTTAACGTTTGCTTACGCTGGGGCCCGCCTTGCGTCCACGTGCTTCGACGCGCCGTAAATGACCCTCAAGATTGTCGGCAACGGAGCCATCACGGCGGTCCGCGGACGCTACCTTCTAATTAATCCCCACTCACCTCCGTCCTCCTGTCGGTGACGGCGGCTGCTTTCCGGTTGCTTCGTTGACGCCTTGACAGTCGTCCAACCAGGGAGCAGCATCACTTCTGGCTTTCCGTTTTTTTAATACCCCACCGTCCAGAAAACGCTGAACCAACCGCTATCGTTTCCTTCCATACATGACGGATGATGTATACCGATGCCATACCATCATCATCCATCATACCATACCATCATGATGAATCGATTATCTTGGTAATCTAATGTAGATGAAGTTACTCGCAACAAAACTCCGCCGGCTCACTGATTATCTTGCCTGTCATTATCTAGCTTTTGTAGAGTATAATGATAAATAAATAAATGGGAGAATGAGTGTTCAGCTAATTCTTAACATGAATCTGGACCGTGGATCGATGTTAAATCCACGACCAGGATGCGATTTATAGGGACTATTAATGGATCAAAACTATAATTTCAGATTTCTGCGGTAGAGTGCAGTCCACTTGTTCCTAAATGGAATTTGAGAATTAAGTACAGGTATGCCACGCGCAACACACACGTGTTTATCTGTGGGAAAGCTGAACGTCCGGTAAAATACCGTATACCTGACACAAAAACTGAGTAGCCATCTCTACCGTACATCTCGATGGACGAACAAGGGGAGCACTACGCTTGGGGGCGCACGTTATACGGAGACATCGGCAGTCAAGAAAAGTGACTGAAGTGAGAGCCTATCGGTGTGTCTACACGTGTAGGGGTGCAGGTACTGGCTGCTTAGGGTGCAGGTACTGGCTGCTTAGGGTACACGTGTACGAAGGTTGTAGTAAAAGAAAGTGGAGAAATTCCGGGGTTGGCAGAGATGAGTTACCGATGAAAGATTAAAAAAAAAAAACGGGAAAATCTATGGTGCAGAAAAGATTAAAAAAAAAAAAAAACTTAACACGTGGCAAGAATAGACGTATCAAAGACTAGAACCCTGACGATTTGAATTTTGAAGTGAGACATCGAGAATATTATTCTCTACATTCAGAATTTTGATAAAAGCCTTCCGGACGGCGCCGGAATCAGAAGCCTGAGACGAAGCCGGTAAGTCCCGAATAATTCTATAGTTGTGAGGTCGCTGCCTCGTTTGGCAATTACAGAGAATCAAACGATGGAACTGGAATGGAAGGTGAGTGGAAGTGGAGGGGAAAGCAACGCAGCACCATCCAATTCAAATTCAATATCAAGAAATCTGCTTAAAGCGAGCGGCAGCCGTACAAGAGATTATTGACTAGACATGAATATAAAAATGGTCGAGTTTTCAAAGTGGAGTAGTTAATCACAATAACCAAGCTGGATGCCGAGTGCCGACAGCTCCATGGTCCATCTTCCCTCATTTAGTGAATATCTCTGCTTGACGCCATCACTAGGCCAGAATAGCTTAGTTGATTGGGGATCGGGTCTGGTCAAATGGTCCAGAGGATGCGCTCTCCATATCCCACACTACTCTCCCCCCTCTTTCAACTCAGCATTGACCAGGCCGAAAGATACACAACAGCTTGCCCACTTTCCGGCTTTCAGATTTCGTCTCCACTGTCCACCACACAAACCTGAACCCCTTTGCCTCTAAATCCTAGTAGTGTCCAATGAGCCTCCCTTGCTGTACAAACCACTTTTGTCACGGAGTGTTGGTGGGTTCCACATGGAGGAGTGCAATACATGCATTTTACCTGCATGTCAGGGATGTAAATGGGTCGGGTTTGGTTTGATCCAAGCCCAGAAGGGAAGGGATGATTTAACCTAACCCAAAGTTCAAGGTATCCATCCATCCATGCACCTGATATGCATGAAATGTGTTATGCTAAAAAACATCAAAATTTTAAAACTCTTACTATTTATGTGTTTCTAATAACTAATATCACATCCACACTTCAAACCTTTTTGAATCACATCGATACTTTAAGGGTAATTTATTAAACATCCCCTATAATTTTATGGATTTATTAAAACTTATCCTATAATTTGTGTTTTACTAAAATATGCAATCAATTTACTTAATCGACCTTCCATTAAGTAAAAATAAAAATGCTATTTTTGCCCCTAATACAATATGAATAATCACTCTAATTTTTCTTTATTTGGTCAATTTTGCTTTCTATACAAAAGTTGTCAGGGTACTTTTGGAATAAACAACCATGGGTCCATACCCTTAAACATTTTTCACTTAGTTTAGGTGATAGGGAGTGTTCAAATAAATGACCCTCCTTTAAACCTAATATGTTGTGCCTATATACACGAATTTTTCAATGTGCAGGTTCACACTAACCCAACCAACCAAAAACCCAATTGAGGCCAACCCAACTCTAGCCCGATAGGGCCAGGTCAGTGTAACCCAACCCACTAACATCTCTGTGCAGTATAAATCATTAAATTGATCTCCCTTCACAATTTAGGCCCGATTGTCCACTATGGAAGTTGAATGGAGACTAGGGCTAGTAGTGCAGCACTACTTACTCCCAAGAAACTTTTGATTTTTAACTTTGAATTTTAACTTTAGACGATTCTATCAGAACTTCCCATCTCAAGTAACCCTTGTCTCTTAGCTGTGATGTGATTGAAGACACCCAGAACCAATGTTCTTCGTTGGCAGAAAATAAAAAGAAAAAGAAAAGGCAATTTTTTTTGTGGTCACTTTGTTATAGTAATAATAGGGTTGGTCAACGTTACAACTCACGCTGTTAGCTTTCATGAACAGCACCTAACTGGATAGAAAGTAACACGTGGGACAAAAGCTTGGGCACTAGGCACTAACAACATCATTAAGCTCTGGTTTCTTGGCCTCTCTCTGAGTGATCTAATTGGCCCTCCACCAATTTTAGTCTTTGGCCCCAGAACTACCTTGATGAAGGGCAGCCTGAGATAGCCCCCCCCATCTTGTATTCTTGTTTACTGTGAATGTGAAGGAATGCTTCTATCATTACAAATTCAGGAACCGACCATCCTTCTAGGTCTCCCCTTGTAAAGCAAATCCCTTTCGAAAGCAGAAAACTGGTGAAAACCTACCTATCTCTGACTGTCAATAATAACCAAATCCCTTATTAGCCAATGCTTTAAAAAGAATCTCCAAAGAAGCTCTAAGAAATCTAAGAGGAAAGTATGTTTTTGTAAAGTAAATAAAGCTAATCTGTGAGACTTATTGATGGTGTCCTACTTTTGGACTGGTAGTATGTTATCCTCTTTCTAGGGTCCTCCCCTCTCTCTGTCCACACATTTCGAAATTCCCTCCAAGCCCAATGACTTGGTCGCCAGTAATACACCACCCTCACCCCAATTTTACTAATAAAATCAAACTGCAGTCGGTTGGTGGAGTTTATACTTAAAGCCCACAGCTTTCCAAACAAAATAAAAACAACTAAGATAAGCAAGGAAATGGAAAAAGATATATTTTATTACTAACCTATTACAATGACAACAATCACCATCCGCTACAAAGGCAACTTCGAGTGAAAGATAGCACCACCACAAAGGCAAAAAACATGAAATTTACAGTTACTAAACAGTGATTGTCAATGGATAGAAACAGAGTACATTTCGTCTTCGGTAAAGATTTACTATTAATAGGCATACTGTACAAATATTTTTGAGCCGCTAAGCATCTTCATTATCACTCATACTAGGGCGGGTATCAAGGTAAAATTCTGACTCAGCTCCATCAACGATCCTCCCCCTGTTTTGGTTAACAGACAAAAATACAACAGAAAACAAATTATTTGGTGTGTGAAGATCTAGAAATGAAGGAGAAACAATTTTAAACCAAATCAATGAGCAACCTCACCTTTCCAGAACAAACTTCCCTTCTTTGTACTTTTGGCTTTTGTCGTGTGCTGCCTCCTGGATGTGATAATGGAACAAGTAGGGACCAGGAACCATGATAAAAAGCTAGAGGTCTCCAATACATTAACATCATTTACTCGTTTAAGAGAAGATATAACGCCTATGGCTATGGCACATAACCAAACCACTTTTTTCTGCTTTAGCCACATGGTTTTTGTGTATCTCTCTTAACTTAAATAGATAATTTAGTAAAAACACAAACTATTAAGAGAACTCACATATTTCCAGCCAACTATTTGTCCACAACAGCAACAAAATATATCTGCTACAGTATGCATTCCAGAGAGCATCATTCTTTCTTCTTGGGCCCCCACTATGATATTGACCCTGAAGCATTTCAAACATAAAATTAAGTATGAAGCAGATAAATCTACTCTTTCAAAGCTCTATTCATAGCTCAATGTAGATGCATGCAAGAGTTTTGGTATTGGAAATGAAAACTCAGTTTTATTTTATTTTATAACTTTGTTTTGGTTGGGGAGGCATTAAATTCCAATTCTCACTTGAGAAAACAGACGCAAAACTCAATGCAGTGGTTGTCACAAAATACCAAGGAAATTAGTGCAAAAAATTATTATGATCATTACTACATACATGCAATTTGGTGAGTTTATCTTGTAGCACAGTGCACAGAAAACACAACCACAAGACCACCTGTGAAGAAGCCATTTAATTAATTACAAGAGAAATCTCATTCCCTAGATTAATATTTTTCCAAGTCAAATAAGGGAGGCCATGGGATTTGGGGGAGAGTGACAAGTGATTAAGGTGTTGACATTTGTTGGAATTATATGATAAAGCTAAGAAGCAGTTAGGGCATCGTTATTGTAACTTACAGACTATTGTTTTCTTATTAACGATATTATAGTGAGTTGTTTTTTCATCAATAACCTCAAAATTTATTAATAAGAGCAAATATTAGCAAGTACAAAGCATAAAAGTACAGAACAAAGACTGTGAGAGATAAAACCTCTTATCTCTCCCCAAAATGCCCCATCTCCCTTACAATTGTGCTCAAAACAAAGAATCTCTCCCCACACCCCTGCTTGGCTCATCCACTACAGAATTAGCACTCCGCTTGGGCCCTAGACTTACTCCCATGTCTCTACTCTCTAGTTAACCACCTGATTCTCTTCCTGATCTTATACTGAGTTTTGTTTAGAAAGTTTACAAGTATGAGCAACTTGGCGTCCATATCCATCTGGAATTTATACTCAATCTTCTACCTCTTTCCTCCACAACCGAGACCTTTAATCAATATTACTTATTCCACCAAGGTTTCCTTACAAAATTAGTGAAAAGCGCTTCAAGACGAGTTTGTATGTGTTCGTGTGTTTTTTTTTTTTTTTGGGGGGGGGGGGATATTCATGGCTGCAGGACCCCAACAGAAGTGGGGTAGGGGGAGAAAGATTTTACATGCTTCCTTATCATATCAACAACTTCAACATAGCATAAGTTGGGAAATGACCACAGATAACAAGGTTAAAAAGCACCCTATTGGGCTATCATAATCTACTAAATCATTTAATCCCAGCGCTAAAGTTTTAGATGCAAAATTTTTTTTTTTATCAATAACACTTTCATTAATTCACCAGTAGAAAATTTACAAGTGGAAGACAAACACACTTATCTTCCAAGAGTCACAAAGAGCTTCAAGAAAGGAAAAAAGAAAATACAAAGACACTAACATTACAGCTTAGCCCAAAACAATGAATCCCTTTCTGCCCCTTGTTTAGCTAAACCGTCAGCTAG
>NW_010729147.1:820251-877437 GCF_000365185.1 Nelumbo nucifera | reverse complement strand
AAAAACCCCTTGCCACCTACCCACTACTTTCCCCCTTTCCTTCTATCTCCTTTTACCTCGAGCTTCTTGTCWCYTTCTACATCTCTCTTTAATCTCTCTACTTCACTCAACCTCCTCTTCTTAGTTATGATCTGCATCTTCCTCTTTTGTAAACTTTCTTTCAACTTGTAGTTTTAGATGCAAAATTAGATAGAAGCATTTCAGTTAAATATTACAACCTTCACTTGCCATAGCATATTTAGCCCCAGTTGTTAGGTAACTACCTAACTCAGGGCTTTTCAAGGAAGCCTGCCTCCTGAAACGAGAGAGAGAGAGAGAGAGAGAGAGACTGAACTCCCAAAATCAATACCTCCTCTTCTGGCTTCCTTTCCTTATTTATAACACTTCCGTTACAATTCTGTTATATCAGCCTCTCCACTTGTCCAGTTTGTTATTTAGTTTGTTCGAGTGGTTGGCTATCAGTTACATTACTTAAAGGCTGACATGACCTTTTCTTGTACACTTGTCCCTCTATTCCCCTTATTTGTGTCTTAACAGTCCCTCCCTTGAAAGCGACATTGCCCTCAAGGTCAAGATGTGGAAATCTATTATGTAAGTCCAAGTAAGGTTCCCAAGTTGCATCTTCAAGTGGAAGACCTGACCATACCACCAATGCCTCTGGTTCGATGTGATTCCCTTTGCGTATCCACCTGAAATCTGTTATCTGGGTGGGCTCAGTTTGAACTTGGCTATCTTCCGAGAATGATGGGAGGGTGATTGTTGTTATTGCTCCTGTTTTTGGCCATTTCTTTAATAGAGATACATGAAATACAGGGTGCAATTTTGATGTTGCTGGAAGGTCAAGCCTGTATGCCACAAACCCAATGCATTCCACAATCCGAAATGGGCCGAAGTACCTTGGACTCGGTTTGTTCCACCTGTGGCCTGCTACTGAAACTTGCTTGTATGGTTGTAGTTTAAGGAAGACTTGCTCCCCAACCTGGTGCTGGACGGGCCTATGCTTTCTGTTGTAAGAGTCTGCCATCCATTGTTGGGCTCGACGGAGGTGGAATTTGAGCTCTTGTAACACCTTATCCCGCTGGAGGAGTTGGTCTTCCACTGTTGCTACTGCTGTAGACCCTTTCTCATATGGGAGTAGGGGAGGTGGGTTCCGTCCATATAGAGCCCGGAAGGGAGTCATTCCTGTTGCACTGTGATACGTGGTATTGTACCACCATTCCGCCCAATGGAGCCACTTGAGCCACTGACATGGCCTATCCCCTGCATAGCACCTTAGATAGGTTTCCAAACTCCGATCGACCACCTCAGTTTGCCCATCTGTTTGAGGATGGTAGCTGGTAGATTTGAAGAGTCACTCCCTGTAATCGAAAAAGTTCTGCCCAGAAACAACTCATAAAAATTGGGTCGCGGTTTGAGACATGCAGTCGTGCCACGTCCTTAGTAAAAATCTCAGCCACCATTGAAGCTGTAAAGGGGTGGGAAAGAGGGAGAAAATGGCAGTATTTGGTGAATCTGTCAACTACGAGAATGACGGGCTTGCCATCGGAAAGGGGAAGCCCCGTTATGAAGTCCATGGATATATCCGCTTCACACTTGTGTAGGAATTAGGAGTGGTTGTAGCAGACCTGCTGGACACTGGGTATCAGCCTTATTTTTTTGGCAAATAACACATTCGGCTATGAATTTTTGGACCGAATTCCGCATGCCTTTCCAATGGAATTGAGTGGCTAGTCTCTTGTAAGTGCGCAAAATCCCTGAGTGTCCTCCTGCTGGTGATGAGTGGAACAATTCAAGAAGTTTCTGAATGGGTTGAATCCTGTGGTATCACCATTTGACGTTTATACAACAGCAAGTTATTCTCCACTGTGTACCCTGGGTGGCTGGTAGGGTCCTCTTGGACCTGTGAACACAACTTGCTCAGTTATGGGTGTCTTTCAGCTTCTTCCCTTAACTGACTCATGAAGGAACACGTTGGGCCCGTGAGAAGTAATGGAAATAGTTGTGGTTGGCGTGACAGTGCATCTGCCACCTTGTTAGTGTGCCCTACCTTGTATTCAATGACATAATCGTAGCCGAGTAATTTGGCTATCCATCGCTGCTGTTCTGGGGATAATAGTGGCTGCTCCAACAGAAATTTCAAGCTATGGTGGTCAGTTCGTATGATGAACCTCCTCCCTAGAAGGTAGGGGAGGTAGGGTCACCACCGCTGAACTGCGAAAACAATTGCTATCAGTTCTCGTTCGTATACTGACTTGGCCCATTTTTGTGTTGTCAATGCTTTGCTGAAAAACGCTAGTGGCCTTCCTTCTTGCATGAGAACCGCACCCGCTCCTTGGCTTGACGCATCACATTCAATGATGAAGTCCTTTGAGAAATCTGGAAGTGCGAGCGTCGGTGGGGACAAAACAGTTGTTTTGAGCGTCTCGAAGGCCTGTTGGGCCTCCCTAGTCCAGCAGAACCCATTCTTCTTAAGTAAACTTGTCAAGGGGGCAGCAATCAGTCCATACCCTCTGATGAATCGCCGGTAGTACCCTGTTAGGTTTGGGCCAATTTATCATGCTTGAGATCTTTTCCGGGTCTGCCGCTACAGTGCCGTTTTCGACTACGTGCCCCAAGTAGTGTACTTGCTCTGATACCAACTTGTTAGGTAACTGCCTAACTCAGGGCTTTTCGAGGAAGCCTGCCTCCTAAAACGAGAGAGAGAGAGAGAGAGAGAGACTGAATTCCCAAAATCAATACCTCCTCTTCTGGCTTCCTTTCCTTATTTATAACACTTCCGTTACAATTCTGTTATATCATCCTCTCCACTTGTCCAGTTTGTTATTTAGTTTGTTCGAGTGGTTGGCTGTCAGTTACATTACGTAAAGGTTGATGTGGCCTCTTCTTGTACACTTGTCCCTCTATTCCCCTTATTTGTGTCTTAACACCAGTCAAAGCAATTCCATAAGATGAGTAATGGAATCAGTCCCTCAGAATGAAGTGCAAGTTATAAACCCAAGAGAGATTAGCTGGAAACATTCTTTAATTCTACTGGAAGCATCTTGGCTTTCAAATGGTGTGGCACCTAGATCCAACATTGTCAAAAGTCATAGAAGAGGCTACTTATAGAAATTTGGGGCACCTAGGCAATTGTCCAACAACTTAAATTGTATATAGCATATATAGTAAATTCAAGTAATTGATAATTACAGACCTTTTTTATGGGTACAGAGAGTACCAAAGAAAGTATCATTTGGTGAAGTTGAAGATAAAAAAGAAAGGATGATGCTCAGTTGGGATTTAAGCAAATGAAAAAGAGGAATGCCACTCTCTTAGGGAAATGGTTGTGGAAATTCCTTACAAAAGTCTGATATTCAATCATCAAAAGAAAATGGTTTGATGCATGGAACTCATTTCCATCTAACATTGTTACTTTTAGTGAACCCTTGGAAACCCATTGCTGGAATTCTAGAAACCTTCTTCAGATTGATAAAATATGATCCAGTGTCTGGTCATAAGGTAAAGTTATTGGAGGATCTCTGATGAGAAGTCAGAAATTACCGACTTCACCCTTTCTTTTTCCTATGCATGTCTACATTTTTTCCATATGTCTTGTTCCTCTTCTGGGTTATCTTGGGATTTGGGTTTCAAAAGAGATATTAGATAACATCAGAATAAGGATGTGGTTTACCTCATTGATTTTTATTTTTTCTTTTCAATTTTTGGTTGGCTTTTACCTCATTGATTTGTTTAAGGGAGATTTATCTTGAACCAATGAGGATAACAGCATGATAATTTCAGATAGCAATGGTGCCTTATTGTTGATTTTCCTTTTTTCAAGGTTTGCTTCCGAACCCTCTCTTACTTGAGGCTTCGTTAAATGTTGTAGGTTAGAGCATATTCCACCAAAAGTAAGAGCTTCATATTCAGAAGTGACTCTTGAGTTCATTAACACTTGTGAGATTCACCAACTTAGAAGAAAGAAATGGTATATATCTCCAGTTCTCCACATGTCTGCATCCTTAGTAAGAAGAATCATGAATTTATCCATCAGCAGACTTGCTCTTTTGCCATTGAGTCTTGGGATTTAATACATGCCCCAATTCGGTTCCAATGGCATCCTCCTGGCAATCAAAGGCACCTCTCAGAGCTGAGTTGATGGTTTGGGTTTTGAGTCACGAGTCCTTTGGGCTATTTCATTTTCCACGTATGATGGATGAAGAGGCTGTCTTTTCTGTGTTTCTATTATTATAAATGAATTGTTGTCGAGTTGATTTGATCTTGTAATTGATTAGAAAAGCATATATCACAGACTCAAATAAAGATACAATTATGTGTATGAATACTCATACATTAAGTGAAGCTACCTTCCTACATTTCTAATGAGGTTCAATAAACATTTCTCTATTTTTTCCATTAAATGCCCTCAGAGATGACAAGAAAGGTAAAGAAGGCAACATTTTAAAATATTAATTAATTTTTTTTCTCTTACTACTTTCTTGATGTGGCCAAAGCCTTCCCTTTCCAAAATATCCACAATCACATCTCTCCTCTCAGTCAAGGTTCAAAGTATCAATATCATACATCTGATTAGGTGCGTATTGTATCAGCTTTTAGGACCACCAATACACATAATACAAAGATTTACAAGAGTTCCAACTTTTTAAAACTCTAATATGTGATGTGACAGGTTTCCTGTCAAATCGTCAGACCAAAAATTAAAATAATAATAATAGTATTTTGGTGAGCTGAAACTCCCGATTAACAAAATTTGTATATCAAGAGTATTGTTACTTTGAACCATTATCTCAGTTAATAGTGGATTCCTACACATATGTCTCCCATAACAGCATAATAAACCATAATTAGTGCCTCCAAAATAAATGACAAAATTGTAACAAATAGAAAAGAAAGGAATGGGATGAGGTTTTCCTTCCCTAGCGGCTGGTTGGAGAACTTGTGTCATTGAAAGATCCGGCAGTGTTATTAAGTGTCAACAAAGTGTCAATGTGACAGGCTAGTCAATTGAGGGTCTGATCAACGGCATCCCTGACTGACTAGTCGGTCAATCCTCGTGATACGGTCACCTCGGACAACTAAGGATCAACTAGGTAGACTAATAATTGATTAATGACTAGTCAACCTAGTCAATCACAAAAATCATTTTAATGTTTTATCTATTTATTTATTTTTACATCTCTAATTAATTGAAATAATATAGAATTATTTTAAATTTTCTTCCAAGC
Source organism: Nelumbo nucifera (assembly GCF_000365185.1). Next base: position 872,212 of record NW_010729147.1, on the reverse strand, counting down.
AGTGGTGTGTTGGTACGGAATTTCCACAAACAAATGGCACATCAAATAGTCAAGATTGCACTCTTTCTTTGAAAAAAAGGCTATGACTCCCTGTCTTAGCCTATCCAATCTAACTTTTTCTTTGTTTACAAAACAAGGACTGTATACTAAATGTTCATATCATTCTTTTCTTCCATAATTGTAGTCTATATTAACTTATCTAGGAGACTATATCAATATCTCGCATTTGAGCATATCTTTCTATCAATTAATCAGGACCTAGGCACCAACTAGCCATCACATCAACTAGATGGGCCAAAACAACTAGTCATCGCTTCAACACAACAGTAACACTGAGATCCAGTTGAATACTTGAATCAATGGAAGATAAGATTCAATCTACTGATCAAAGAAAAAAGAAGATACAATCCATTTATTTGGAATGAATTACACTTGTTGACTTGTATTTAAGTTTTACATTTAAATTTCATCTTTTTTAGCAATTCCCTTAATTCTTCTTGATTAATATAATTTAGCTATTGTTTTGGGTGTAGGAAATACTATAGATAAGCATCAAACTAAATTCATGGCATCACTCTTGGTTAATATTATTTAGACTGAATATTAGATTATTGTTCACTTTTGTTTCATGGTTTTACAACTTGAGATAAATTTGAACTGAGGCATAGGCCTTTAAAGTTGGAGAAGAATTAGGAGAAGAAGATCAAGGAATTGATTGCAGAAGAAGGAAGAATGGATCACAGATTCTTTGAAAGAATGAATCCAGGGGCAGCACCCCCTCTCCCAATCACCCACCTATTCTGTCAGTAGTGATTTAGAGAGAAAAAGAGGGGGCTCTAATCCAGTAGTCAGTTAAACCCAAAATAACATAATGATGATTGTCGTCACATTTGGGTGGGGAGAGAGGAATTGTATAGTGGCAGTGCCATGCCATTACAATGTTCCCTGTTCTTTCTTAACCCCTATTTTTGCACATACTGTAGAACTTTTTGGTCTATTAGTGAAATATAATGCTACAGATCAAACAAAAAAAAAGGAAAGAAAGATAAAAATAATAATAACCACATATTTCATGAGTGTTTTTCCTAGTTGCAATCTAAATGAAAACTAGTTTTCATATTCTATGAAATAAATTTAAGAGATGGCAACAAATTGATATAATAAACTTGAAATTATGATCATCAATTTTCTAACTTGTGGCTTGAGATATAGTTTCCCATGCTTCAATGTTCCCCATGCATATCAATTAATCTCTATTATCTCTCAGAACATTGGACTAAAACCTAAGACCTGAGAAAGGATTTGAAATCTAAACTCATTTGGATACACTTCCAATAGCTACAGAATCAATTGTTTCAAAAAATAAATCATGAAGGGCAAATTTTCAGTATAATTAGTTAATAACATTTGAAACTTAAATAGTAAGGCACACTGGAATTCAAATAGTAAGGTGTATATCTAGAGCTACACATTAATTATGTTAAGTTGCATAAAAATAAAATCAGAACTTAAATAAAGAAATAAATAGGTGGGAGTTCAACTCTATGAAAAGAGCACACAGCAATCAAGAACATGAACATAAGAAAATCATAGAGAACTCACACAATATTGAAAAGGTATGCTTTCCCTCGACGGCAATGGAAAGACTGGCCAAAGAATAAATATGCAAATTAGAGTCACAAACTATAAATAGATCACTAATAAGTAATAATTTCACCAAAACAACCTAGACAGAACACTGCCTGCATGAAATTAAACGAGAAGTTTCAATGCAAGAAGAAGGAATGCAACTTACGCAAATCTTTAGAAATGTTCCATGTTGCAAGCTTTCTAATAGTCAAGCCTTTGTCCACCAATTCTTTGACTTAACTAGCCATAGTCCATTGCATACATATACAATTCCTAATGTACCTGAGCTAGTCTAGCTAAATATCTGTGTCAGATCAAAAGCTAGCACAATTTTCTTTCTTTCCTTTTTTCTATGTATTCCAAATTCTCTTAAACGACCCTAATTTCCAGGTCAAGCTAGAGACTTACAAAAGAATACAATAGAGGAATAGAATTTATATAGCCCACACTAAATTGTTGAACAAGGACAAAAAGATGACTATGAAATACTTGCCAATAAGTTGACTTCAAATTATGAGGCTAAATAAGGTATTTTTCTCACTGAAAGGATCCACCTTGAATACTACTAATGGCATAAGGAAAATGTTAGAGGATTCATGAACATTCGAGAGAGTTCCTTGCCAGCTGGAGTTAGTTACAAGACTTCATTCCATGTGTATTGAATCTGTATATATATCTGTAATTAATCAATGAATTCATTCTTGTCTTCTTGATCATTGAATACCATTTTACATGGTATCAGAGCACGGTGATCCCCAACCGTCGCTTCCCTTGTTTTTTTTTCTTTTCTTTTTTGCCTCCTCTGTTTCTTCCTGATCGTCGACACTTTCACTGGAGATTCAGTCATCTACCACTATGGAAACCAGAGAGAATTCTCCTTACTACTTACCTGCGCCTGATACTCCAAGAGCGGTTCTTGTTTCTTGCCTCCTCAATGGTGACAACTTTCCAATGTGGCAACGAGCTATGACCAACGCACTGCGGGCAAAGAACAAATTCTCTTTCGTCGATGGTTTGCTGCCCAAACCAGTAACTAGTTCTCCAGATCTGAATTCATGGATCAAATGCAACTCGATGGTGGTTGCATGGATCTTCAACTCACTGACGAGAGAGATTTATGATAGTGTAGCCTTCATCAAATCAACCGCAGAAATTTGGAGAGAGCTTTAAGAAAGATTTTCGCAGGGAAACATCCCCCGAATATATCAACTAAAGCGAGATTTAGCCTTGTTGCAGCAAGGTGATCTTTCTGTGAGCAGCTGCTTTACAAGACTAAAGACATTATGGGACGAACTCAGCACTATTACAGTATGTCCTAAATGCACCTGTGGAGAGGCCAAGGTTTTCTTGGCAGAACGAGACAGAGAAAAGCTTCACTAGTTTCTAATGGGCTTGAACGAATCTTTTAACATAATTCGTTCAAGCATCCTCGAATCGGAGCCCCTTCTGTCCTTGAACAAAGTGTACGCTCTCATCATACAAGAAGAACGTCACCAACAACTCTCAACTGTTCGATCTTTGCAACCTGAAGTGGCAACGTTAGCAACAGATGCATCTAAGGACAAAAGCATGGGAGCTCCTCGATCCAAGCTTTGATGCGATCATTGCAAGCGCACCGGCCATACGAAGGATAGGTGCTATGCCCTTGTAGGTTATCCACCTAATTGGAATCATCGTCCAAATAACAAAGCTTCATCCTCTATTGGTGACTCTTCAAAGAATACAGGAGCAGCTTCTTGTGTTTCCAAAGACACCAAGGAATCTGTACCTGTCACTAATCACAGTTCTCCAGTGGTAGGCCTCACCATGTATCAGTATACGCAGTTGATCTCTCTTCTAAGCCGTGAACCATCTGAATTTGCAGCCACCGTCTCGGCTGGTAAGCCTCCTTCCTCTAATCTCGTAGAGTGGATCATCAACAGTGGTGCTTCAAACCATATGGTGTCAAATGGTTCTCTGTTAAGCGCACTGTTACAGCTACATCCATTCGGCTCCCAAATGGATCCCTTACCTGCACCAATCATAGAGGCACTGTCACCGTTGGATCCCACATTCTTGATAATGTTCTACATGTTCCTTCCTTTAACTGCAATCTTTTATCAGTCAGCAAAATCACACAACAGCTGAACTGTGTGGCAATTTTTTTCCATCCTTCTGTATTCTCCAAGACCCACACTCCAAGACCGTGATTGGGTGAGCTCCAAAATGGACTGTATTACTTCACTTTCCATTCCAGCGCCAACCACTCACAAACTGCTCATTCCACGTCTGCCATCAGTTCCACACTTTGGCATATACGCTTAGGCCACGCCTCACAAGGCCAGCTTGCTCTCATTCCTAGAGTAGATGACCACACGAGATGTACGTGGGTCTACCTCCTAAGAAATAAATCTGAGGCTGGTCATTTTCTTGTATCTTTCTGTGCTATGGTGAAGAGACAATTCAATACTAATGTAAAGCAAATACGCTCTAATAATGGTTTGGAGTTTCTCTCAGGGCCTGTTCAACAATATTTTTCACAACAAGGTATTTTACATCAGACCTCATGTGTAGATACACCCCAACAAAATGGAGTGACAGAACGAAAACAACGCCATTTACTAAAAGTGGCCCAGGCCTTGAGATTTCAAGCTTCCCTCCCTCTTCACTTTTGGGGGGAATGCATACTTACAGCCACATATATAATAAACTTACTACCCACTCCCTTATGAAGCCCTTTTCCACCAACCACCCTCCTATCATCACATAAGAGCCTTTGGATGCCTATGTTATGCTCAAATTCGTCCTCGGCCTCATGAAAAATTTGCACATCGGGCTACCCCTTGCATTTTTGTGGGTTATCCACACGGCCAAAAGGGGTACCGGGTTTACTCTCTTGACACACAAAATATTTACTAGTCATGACATCATATTCTATGAGGACCGCTTCCCCTTCCAGCATGGCCTCTCAACCATCTTCCCACATCACCAATCTATTCTTCCTTTATCTACCTTTGATGATTGTGACTATCCTAGCCCACCCCAACCACCCACTCAGCACAATAATCCACTAACTAGCACTGGTGCGCTCATAAACACCAATCCTAACACCACATGTCAGCTCACCCCTATTGTTGACACATCTGAACCCATTAATCAGCCCAACACTTTGCTTCCCACTAGCTCTCGGCCAAAACGACACACCACTATTCCCGCACATCTTCAAGACTACATTTGCCAACTTCCCCCTTCCATCTCCCAATCAAACTAAGCCTCCATTGAAGTTGAGCCCAAATCCTATTCTCAAGCTGCCCGGGACCCATGTTGGCGTCAAGCTATGGTGGATGAAATCGCAGCACTTGAACACAATAATACTTGGATCATCACCCCTCTACCTCCTGGCAAATGACCCACAGGAGCTAAATGGGTTTATTGCATCAAATATAAGGTTGATGGAACCATAGAGCGCTTTAAAGCGCGACTTGTTGCGAAAGGCTACACCTAGGTTGAAGGCCTCAATTACCATGATACTTTCGCCCCTGTGGCCAAACTTTCCACTGTTCGTTGCTTACTGGCTATAGTTGCCATTAAGGGCTGGGATCTCCATCAATTGGACATGAATAATGCCTTTCTTCATGGTGATCTCCATGAAGAAGTATACATGAGTATTCCCCAAGGTTTTGACTCAACAAATCCCACTCATGTTTGCAAACTACAGAAGTCACTCTATGGCCTCAAACAGGCCTCTCGCATGTGGTTCGAGAAATTTACTCAAACACTTCTTTCTTTGGGGTACTGTCAATCTTCTTTGGATTATTCTCTATTCACATACAGTTCTAGGAATTCTTTTGTTGCTGTTCTTGTATATGTCAATGATGTCATTCTCACAGGAAATGACAATATGTGCATTCTCTCTCTCAAGAAACACCTTGATGATCATTTTGGCATAAAAGACTTGGGTTCACTCAAATTTTTTCTTGGATTAGAGGTATCTCAATCAACTTCTGGAATTTTCCTCAATCAACACAAGTAAGCGCTTGACATTCTTCGAGACACCGGTATGACTGAATGCAAACCTTGCTCCACACCCATGGAGCAACAAAATCATTTTGTTGATAGTTCCAGTGCCCCATACTTCGATCCAGCTCCAGTATAGAAGACTTGTTGGACGGCTTGTGTACTTAATAGCCACTCGTCCAGACCTTAGCTTTGTTGTTAATTGCTTGAGTCAATTTATGCATGCTCCCAAGCAAGAACATTACAATGCTGCCCTTCAAGTGGTGCGTTACATCAAAGGCACAATATCTCATGGCATCTTCTTCTCAGCTTCTAGTTCACCACAGCTTCATGGTTTCTGCGACTCTGATTGGGCGAGCTGCCCCCTCACTCGCCGCTCCACCACGGGTTACTTAACTTTACTAGGAGACTCCCCCATCACTTGGAAAACCAAGAAGCAACATACAATCTCCCGTTCATCTGCAGATCTACTGAAGCTGAATATCGAGCCATGCCCATCACAACAGCTGAACTCATCTGGCTAAAATGTCTCCTTGCTGAAATGACAATTACTTTGTCTGAAGCCCAAACACTCCACTGTGATAGCAAGGCCACCTTGCACATAGCAGCCAACCCTATGTTCCACGAGCGAACAAAACACATTGAAATTGATTGTCACTTTGTTCGTGACTACATACAATGCGGTGATCTCATGACTACTCATATCTCCAGTGCCTCTCAACCAGCAGACCTCTTCACTAAGGTTGTCTCCACAAATCGCTTTCTATACCATTTACTGAAGTTGGGCATCCGAGATGTCGGATGCCCCAACTTGAGGGGGGGGGGGGGCTAGAGGATTCGTGAACATTCGAGAGAGTTTCTTGCCAGCTGGAGTTAGTTACAAGACTTCATTCCACGTGTATTGAATCTATATATATATCTGTAATTGATCAATGAATTCATTCTTGTCTTCTTGATCATCGAATACCATTTTACAGAAAAGAAATGCCGGAAAGAAACTTAGCGAAAACATCCACATATCAAGCACAAAATTGAAAATTTCTCACTTAGCGAGAATGAAATTCATTAATGTCACCATCCTAGAGTCCCTCGTTTGATAGATAAAGTAAACATGAAAAGTGAGAAAACCGAGCTCTTTCAATCTCATCCGTTGTCCATTTTTTAGCCTATTCCTAGTTATGTTGACCTTAAAGCCTCGGCACTGCATTTCGTTCCAAGTTATTCATCTAACAGACTTCCAGAATCTATTCGAGCTATGTGGGCATTCTCCTAGTCAACTCGATATTATTTATTTTTATTTTCATAATTTGGTAGTCAATTCATTACTTGGAAACATAGATTGTTAAAAGAAAAAGAACCAGGTGAGATTGAAAAGGGTGAAAATAGGAAAGAAGAGGAAGAAAATACCTTGGAGACGAGATCATCGGCGAGAGCCAAGTGACTTCCGCAGAATTTGCATTTATAAACCCTACCATCCAGCTCCACTAGAAATATTCTTCCCATCTCCCCTACTGCCACCGAATAACAAACAAAACCCAGTCATGTAATTGGGAAAAACAAAGACAATAATAAACAGAACCCACCGCTGAGTAAGAAGGATAAGTAGAAACCAATCAAATCAGACGAGCCGTTTCGAGAGGAAAGAAAAGAAACTAACCTGCGGACGATTCAGTGGTCAGAACTGGATGAAGATTTGAAGAAGAGAAGGAAAAGGGAGAGAATCAGCTTGGTTGGGTGATGTTGGACGTTGGACGCGGCTGGCTAGCACGCTTGGTTCCTGGTGTCACCGCTTATATGGCTTTCATCTGGGACTGGGACGATGATGATGATGATGATGTAGTATCAAGCCGTTGGATTGCGCAAGATGTCTAAATGGTCAGGACTGTGGAAACGAGGTTGTATTGACTCAGCAACGGGTTAACAAGGTTTCAACTGACTCAGTGTTGGACTAAGTCGTAGGATAAAATGAGCGGGGGGGGCTATTGAGAGATCACATCTAATCCCCACATGGTGCCGCCCCACAACGCCCCACAGCACATCCCCGCCGTTTATTGAGAACATCTTCCGATGATATACCAGAACCGATGAAATGTTTCCAATACACGATGAAGATGTATTGTACGGCGTTGTGGGGAGGAGATGTGAACTCGGCTATGGACTTCCAGAGTGGGGATGAATTGGGTATTTAGAGATTTTCCCCCAACAAAATTAAATTATAATTTCTGCTGAATTAACAACTTTCCACTATTTCAAAGTTGGTTTTGATAAATTTTGAGAATTATTAATTTATATTAAATTAATAATTTTCCAAAACTCCCAAAACTTTTATTAAGTTAATTGTAATAATTTTTGTTTCTAAATATTAAACTACAATAATTTATGTAATTGTTTGTATAGACTGAGAATTATATTGCCAGTAATTAAAGCCGATGAAATCTACCTACTTGTTAAATTCTCTTTTATCAAATTCTTACAATCTACAAAACCAAATTACATGTTTTAAAAGATTATATGGGTATTGGATCTATATGGCAAAATAGGAAGCAGCATTGTAATCAAAGTTCTAAGGTCAATGGACAGCGACGACGTTAAACCACATTGCTTTAAACTGTTCTGTTTTTATCAAAGTTAAGTGCAGCATCAATAGGAAGCAGCATTGTAATTGAGCCCGTAGTACGTAAAGCTTATTATGAGGGGTAATTTGGCCCGATCTATCGATACCCGAAAACGTGGAAGTGACCTATTGATTGGATAATAATTTGGCATTTTCTGCCATCTTAGCGAGTCAGATCAGTTCGGGTACCTCGGGCACCCCGGCCAAGACCGACGAGGTGACACGTAACCAACTTCTAAAAATTAGCCAACTGTCTCCAATCTTTTCGGGATCATACTGTACGTCCGCAAGCCTTATCCTCATCCCGACCAGATTGAACAGACTCGATAAGCCTTATCAGCTTGCATAAAGTCCACCTCCTAGAGTGGAACGGATTCCAATTAGCACAGACCGGGGATCTCAAAAGCGTTTCATAATGCATGCGACAGATCACCTATATAAGGGCGCCAACCCCAACAATGTAAGGTACGCGCGATTTATTGGTCACTAGCCTACTTGCAATTAAGCTTTCAACTCGCATACCAGATTACTAACTTGGCAAGATCAGCCAGCTATCAACCCAGAGGTCCCCTCTGTGACCATCGAGCAAATGACAATGCCCCTCACTCTCCCAGGGGTATAAGCAGCACAGATTCCAGCCTTTCCTCTCTAGCAAGTCAATGCCCCCATGCCTCATGTGAGCGTTTCTCTCCCAGTGGTAGAGCCCTCCATGGTTCCCGTTGGGATAGAAGCACGACAGTTCCATGAACTCTTGCAAAGTGTTCAAATCATGAACCTATAGTTGCAGTCTTGGGAGCAGAGGTTCAGTGCCTATATGCCACCGCAGCCCCAGCAATATCAGTACCAGTACCAGTTCCCGCCTCTCCATCAATAGAACCAAAACAGCAGAATAGACGCCAGTCACCTCCCCGAGGGTCAACACCATCTCGGGTCCCAACCCCACCTCGGGGCCCAACTGCACCTCGAGATCCAGCACCAATCTAGTGTCTTTCACCACCCAGACACTTCGTCGTTGACCTGCGGAACCAGCCGCAATGCAGCAATCAGAGCGGTCAACAGCAACAATCGCGGAATGACCAACGTCATCATGAGCAGCACAACCAGCAACACCATCGACAAGATGATAGACAACATATCAACTAGCAACCCGGGGTAAGGGGTGAGGATCCAGCCCGGGATCCCTCCTATCACCTCGATAACCAGGACCTAGCCCTTGTTCGTGAGAACATCGATTATCGGGACCAGCCCCCAGTCCATGACCATGTCAGAGACCGAGAGAATGCCAGGGCCGAGACTTTGGCCAACACTGAAGTCAATAGCACCAACGAGGTGGCCAAGAGCAATGCCGCCGACATGCTCGCCACACCTCAGGAAGAAGCAATGCCACCCCAACGGCCGAAGTAGAGAAGAGAAGGGAAGAAGTGAGCTTGGTAGCAGCACAGCCAGCCTCAATTCCACTGAGCCGGCCTTCCCCCTTAGCACTTGAGATCCTCTCGGCTCCGCGGCCAAAGAACTTCAAGACACCTGCCTTGGAGACTTACAATGGAAGCACTGATCCAAACGGCCATGTTGATAGCTTCCAGTCCTTGGTGTTACTCGTCGAGGCATATGAAGCTAGTCTCTGTATGGCCTTTTCTACGACCTTCAGAGAAACTGCAAGATGGTGGTACCGAGGTCTATCCCCTGGCTCGATCAAAAGCTGGAAGCAGTTTGTGGATCTTTTCACAACACACTTTGTCATAAGTAAGAAGTGCCCGAAGTCTGTGACTAGCCTTCTTAACGTGGTACAACGGTAGAATGAGTCCTTAAGGGACTACATTAAAAGGTTCAACTTGAAAAGACTACAGGTGCCGAATCTTGCGCACCGTGCAACCTCAAAAGGGAGTCCGCCACCCAGATTTCCGTTGGCAACTCGAGTTGAACCCACCTACTTCCGTGGAGGTGTTCCTCGATGAAGCAGATAAGTTCATCAAGGCGGAAGAGGCTTTCAGGTCCCAGTTAGAGCTGCACCAGGCCAGAAAAAGGAAGATAACAGATGAAGAAACAAGCAGCAGCAAACATCAACGGCAAAAAAGCAAGTCGCCAAAGAGCAACCCAAAACGCGTCGATACGCATTATGTATCAACCAAATTTAATTTCCCTCTTCTTTTTAAATTTAAATTTAATTTATCTCTTCTCTCTCTCATTAATATCAATTTTAATTAAGTCTTAAAGTTTGAGACGTCACTAAATGCTACTATAATTTAATTAAATGCTCATTTAAGTTACCTTTGATTAGAGTATTTAATATGTCATTAAATGTTATTTAAGTGAAATAACTTGTTAAAAATCACAAACCAAAGATAATAAGTTTCGAACCCAAGTCATTTGCTTATAACAATAATTAATTAACCATTACGCCAACCTTAATTACTTATTAGAATGACATGTTTTTTTATAGTTAAAGTAATATTTCTTGCCTTGGTGGATGTTTCCCAACAAATGCTATAAATTTGATTATTAATATTTATATAATAATAAGATGAATACAAGTTATATTTATTTATTAAAAATTAAGGTATATATTAACTTGTATACATAATAAATATTATCTAAATCTATATATAATAAATATTAAGTAATAAATGATTTCAAAAAAATATTAACTAATAAATATTAGTATATATATACACACATTTTAGTTCTTCTATTATTTTTCAATGGTTACTAATTATATTCCACTACTTTATATAAATCATTAAAGAATGGTTTTTATGTTTAAATAAATTAGTTATACTCACATAAAACTCATTCTTATTATTGTTCATATTTTTAAGGATTTTGTTTTGGATTTTCTAGTGTATCCATGTGTATCTTGATTTTTCGTCCGTATCTATACATTTCCAAAGCGTATCTTGATACGTCTCTTAAAATTACCTTTCCGATACACCTTGCATTTCCGATACTTTGACCCTTGGCTGTCGCAACTTGAAAGACAAGATCGAGGAGCTGATCCATCGCAGCTATCTCAGAAATTTCATAAAGATGATAAAGACAGAGACCACTAACCTGCCAAGCACCGAAGAGATGCACCGGAGCTAAGCAGGCGTAATGACAAAGAGCAGCCACCCCGGGATCCCCCAACACTAGAGAGACCGATCCGTGGGGTGATCAATATGATTACAGGTGGATCCATCGTAGTGGGTTACAGCATAGCAGCAGGTAAGACAACATTCCAGGAGCTAGAGCGCAAGGACGAGAACCCGCCGAAGCGCCCTCGAATGGAGGAAGTGATTTACTTCATCGAGGATGATGCTTGCAGGATCTAGTATCCACATGATGATGCCCTCGTTGTCAAGATGGTAATCAATGACTTCGAGGTAAAGCGGATTATAGTTGATTTAGTAAGCTCTGTGGACATCCTTTTCCTAGAGGTGTTTGAAAAGATGGAATTGAATCGGAAGGACCTCTAGCTAGCAGACATGCCTATGGTCAGTTTCAGTGGTGATATGGTGGAACCCCTCGGCAAGATCAAAATGTCAGTGGTAGTAGGAGCGGAGCCCAACACTATCCAGTTTGAGCACACTTTCCTTGTGGTTGCCACCTCATCCCCTTACAATGTCATTTTAGGTCGGCCCATCTTGCATGCAATTCGTGTGGTGGTGTCAACCTACTATCTCTTGACAAAATTTTCGATGAGCTGCGGAGTGGGAGGGGGGGTAGTACGGGGCAACCAACTGGAATCGCGAAAGTGCTATGTATTGGCATTAAAGGGCAAAACGAAATTGGCAGATGACGTCAAGCTGGAGCCACCCCCCAAACACACCAACAAGTGAGCTGCACCAATGGAGGATACGGTCTAGGTCCCGGTCTTAGATACCGAGCCCATGAAGACTCTCTAGATCGACGCTTGCCTAAATGAACCACTTCGGTCGCAACTGGTAAGCTTTTTATTAAATAATCTAGATGTTTTTGCATGGTCGGCTTCAGAGATGTCGGGCATTGACCCTAGCTTAATTACTCAAACTTAATGTCGACCCTTTAGTCAGGCCAGTCAGACAAAGGAAGAGAAACCTTGCCCTAGAAAGGTGGAGGGTAGTAGATGAGGAGGTCAGGAAGCTCCTCGCAACAAACTTCGTTAAGGAGGTCCAGTACCCGAGCTAGGTAGCAAATCCAGTCCTCGTGAAGAAGGCCAATGTCAAGTGGCACATGTGCGTTAACTGCACCGACCTCAACAGAGTTAGGGTTGTACTATTATAAAGTCATGCCCTTTGGACTGAAAAACGCTGGAGCGACCTTCCAACAACTTGTAAATAAAACTTTTGAACCACTTATTGGAAATAAAGTAGAATGTTATGTTGATGACATGGTCGTGAAGACCCAATTATCCTCTTCTTTAATCAATGATTTGAATTGTGTTTTTAAAATTCAAAGAAAATTTAACGTTAAGCTTAACCCGAACAAGTGTGTCTTCAGGGTCATGTTGGGCAAGTTCCTCGGGTATATAGTGAGCCGACGTGGCATCGAGGCCAACCCGGATAAAATACAGGCAGTCTTAGATATGAGACCGCCCCAAACAATAAAAGAAGTGCAAAGGTTAATTGGCTGAGTTGCCGCCTTGAACCGGTTTATGTCTAAATCGGTTGGTCGATGTTTATCTTTCTTTAAGGCCATTAAAAAGAACGAGGACTTTGAATGGTCCGAAGAGTGCCAGCTTGCGTTCGGTGAGCTCAAAAAGTACCTAAGTACCCCATTGGTTTTAACCCGACCTAAACCTAAAGACGAGCTAAGGCTATACCTCTCGGTGAGCGACGAGGTAGACAACTTGGTACTAGTAAAAGAAGTAGACCAGGTCCAAAGGCCCGTCTACTATATCTGTAAGGTTTTGTAGGCAATTGAGACCAGGTACCCCGACATCGAAAAGCTGGCTTTCACTCTAGTCATCGCAGCTCGAAAACTACGGCCGTACTTCCAAGCCCACACCATCGTCATCTTAACTAATAAACCACTGAAGCATGTCCGACAAAAGCCTGAGGTCTCAGGCAGATTGACGAAGTGGTCCATCGAGCTGAGCGAATACGACATCCGGTTCGAGCCGCACCCAGCCATTAAAGCTCAAGTCTTGGCGGATTTCATTGCCAAATGCACGTTCATCACGCTGACCCTTGAGGTAACTGAGCCGACCTTCATGTCGGAGCCATCAACCAACACGTAGCCCATTAAGGCCAAGGAAGCCCTAGCCTGGGACGAGGAACCCTGGATCCTCCATTTCAACAACTTGTCTAATTAGCGAGGAAGTGGGGCTGAACTCATACTGTATGGGCCAAGCGAGGTGAAGCTGGAGTGCGCTCTCTGGTTCAGATTTGAAGCATCGAACAACAAAGCGTAGAGCGTAATTGTTAGGGTGTACATCGAAGACCTGCCTCGGCGTAGCATTGTTAGGGTGGCAGAAGAGGTCACTCTCGTGTTGCAAGCAGAACCGAACATGATCGACCCGCTTATCGACTATCTGCTCCACGGGACCCTACCAGTAGAGCGTAATGCGGCTCAGAGGGTAGAGCATCAGTCAGCCCATTATGTTCTCATTGACGAGTAGCTATATAGGAGATCCTTTATGCTCCACTACCTGCGTTGCTTACGACCCTCAGAGGCGAGCTAGGTGCTACACGAGATCCACAAAGGTCTCTATGGAGGACACTTGGGGGGTAGGGCACTCGGCCAAAAAGCACTAAGGCAATGATACTACTGGCCTATTATGAAAGCGGATGCACTCAAGCTTGTCCAGAAGTGTGATAACTACCAAAGGCATGCCAACATACTTCACCAGCCCGCTGCCGACCTGAAGTATCTGACCAACCCATGGCCTTTCGCCTAGTGGGGGATTGACATCATCGGTCCATTTCCACCTATAACCGACCAGAGAAGATTCCTGTTCATGGCAGTTGACTACTTTACAAAGTGGGTGGAGGCCGAGTTGTTGGTGACCATCCATAGCCCGAAATGTATAAAACTTCTTATGGAGGAACATAGTGTGCAGATTCAAACTACCAAAGGTACTGATCTCTGACAACGGGAAGCAGTTTGAAGACATAAAGTTCCAGAATCGATGCGTCGAGATGGGGATCCAACAAAATTTCACGTCAGTGCCACATCCACAAGCAAACGGTCAAGCCGAGGTGACGAACAGGGTGATTCTCCATGGACTAAAAGCTTGGCTAGCACTAGATAAGGGTTTGTGGGTTGACGAGTTGCCTAATGTCCTATGGGCCTACTAGACAACCATCAAGACTACGACAAGTGAGACCCCATTCAATCTGATATACGGTACGAAGGCCGTCATCCCAACTGAGATCGAAGTACCGACCTTCCGGCTTGAGGTATACGCCGAGGAGGCCAATGACGACGAGCTATGGACCAACCTCGACCTGACCGAACAAGTATACGACCTTGTGCTTTGGAAAGCAAAGGCCAATGGCCTACATCCGGACTATGGCTTACCAACAACGAGTAGCTTGGTATTACAACACTCGAGTCAAGCGACAACAATTCCAAGTTGGCGACCTTGTGCTTTGGAAAGTAATGGTACCTGAGCCTGGTGTAGGTAAGCTCGGACCGAATTGGGAGGGTCCCTATAGGGTAATACAGGTGTTCGGTGAAGGGATGTATGAGCTCGAGACATTGGAAGGGAGGCAAGTGCCCCGTGCTTGGAACATCAATAACCTAAAGAAGTACTACTTATGAGCTCAGGTGTCAAGCATCCACAATATCAAAGAATTTTTCTAAGTACAAATGACCACCTGCTTAGGCGAACTAGTCAGGTCGCACATCAACTAAGTCATAGACCAGAGAGTGGATCACGAGTCACTCTAAAGCCCAAGGGCCATAGTGCCGAGCTGATAATGACCTCGATACCAAAGTTGAATAAGACCCAGTCGCTTTCCAAGCATATGGGCAGCACGGGTAAACTTTATTTATGCCTCACTGGTGTATAGGCAGTTTGGGTCATATACCCTACTATGCCTCTTCACCTCGACTCATAGTTATTTCGGTTCACCCCTTATCATGCCTAGTCGTTTTAGAAGTTGGGCACCTCGGGGCAACCTACACTTAGAAAATTTTTAAGAAAAGTTGTTATACGCGAGGTGGTAAAAAGAAGAGTTGCATTTCATTACTTCAAAAAGTTTGATTTGTACATTCAAAAAAAAAGAAGAAGAAGAGAAAAATCTACTAGGCCAAGCTCAGAGGCTTGGTACATGTTGTTTGTACAAGGGGGTCCAAGAAAAGAGGCGAAGATCGATCATTACAGGGCTCTTCACCCCCACCTTCAGCGATCTTAGAATTAACCTTTGCTTCCTCATTCTCCATGACATCCTTGGCAGTGGCAACCTCCTCAGTCTCCATGGCCTCCTCGGCAATGGCATCCGGGCTGCTCTTCTCCGCGGCTCCCTCATCGACGCCGTCATCACTTTCTTCCTCGGAGTCTAGGTCTTTATCAGCTTCGAGCACCATCTCCGTAGTGACTCTGATGACGGTGATGTCTCCGAGGTTGAGGTCGAGGAATGAACGCCTGGCCAACCAGCAACATAGCTTGAAGCCCTTCTAGAAGGTTGTTGTAGCAAGGTCCTGCTTAAGCTGATTAAACTCTGAAGAGTCCTTATAAGTCTTGATAGCAAGGACCTCAACGTCCTTGAACCCCTGAGTCAGAGCAGCTTCACGATAAGCAAGACCTTTCCTTTCCTCCTCGGCCTCTTTCATCGGTGTCTCAATGCACTCTCTCTTCACCACCAGCTCAGCCTCCAACTTTTTGACGGCATCGACAACCTTCACCAGCTTAGTCTGGTACTCCACGGTCACCGACTCAATAGCTTGTGCCTTCGCACCGGCAGCTTGCACCATGGCAGCATACTGCTCGGACTGCTTCAGTAGAGAGTGAATCATGGAGTTTATCTACAAGAAGAGCAAAAATTGTTAAGTACAAAAAGAGAAACAAACAAAAGCACAGTATTGAGATCGGAGACATACCACCATGAGGTAACCTACTGCCTTGGCAGCCACCTCGGCAGGCTATAGCTCGACATACTTAGAGACTTCCTTGGAGAAGATCGCCTCCTTGCTCTTGTTGAGGGCGACTCGGAAATTCAATATTCTTTAGCTCTCCTTGGGGACCATGCCTAAAGATTAGGCCCCAGGATGACTGGGCCGAGGCTCGAGAATCTGGGTCACCTCGGGTTGGTGAGGCGATGACTTCCTCCCTTGGTCTTCCTCAACAAGATCGATGACAAGGACCTCCTTGTCCCTAGTTGGAGCTGGAGCAATGGGTGCAACGGGCTCGGCCGCCGGTTTATGGAAAGAGTCGCCTCGAGATGCCTCCTCTTCTTCTTCCTTTCCATATTGGTGAACAGTTCAAACATTGGAAACTCAGCCATGATACCTGTGGAAGACGAGCATAAGATTAACTTGAGCAATATAGAGTAAAGCAAGCATTAAAAGAAAGCATGTGCACCCAAAGTGACGACCTACCCGAGGGACTCAACCCGGCCTTAATGAGCTTCTCCTCGATTAAATAGTCCTCTAGATTCATGTCGAGCTCTACCATAGATCGCATTTTCTTCCTTGTCTTCCTATCCATCCAGTCCCCGGGGTCACTAATGCCTTTTCTCTAGTGAGTTAGGAAAGTCCACCCCCATCGATGGCCATAGTAAAGTATCTCCTCTTCCAGGTCGGGACCTTGGAGGGATACTCGTGAAGAAGCTTGTATCCAGGCCGGAAAGCTATGTAATAACTATATTTGTCTACCTCCTTTGGGTCGGTCGGATTCTTCTTGGTGGAGCAAAGAGGGCTAAAGATATCTAAGTCTAGATAGAGATCGAGGTCATGGAAAAGGGAGATGGTACCAACCAAGGTACGGACCGAGTTCAGGTGGAGTTGGTCAATCGTGACGTCAAAGAACTTGAGAACTTCAATGATGAAAGGGTGAAGAGGGAAACGGATCCCGACGAGCAATTGCTCTTCGAAGACCGTAATCTCCTCATCCTCATGTTCCCAAGGGAAGCCTTTCAAGGGTAGGTAATAGTCGTAGTGGTCAGGAAACTTAAAGTGTTCAGCTAAAGCATTGATCCGCTCCTGTAACAAGGTAAAAGGACTGAAACAATCTGGACCTCGGGGCTTATGGGTGTGACGCGAAGACGATGCTTTTTTGCTAGAAGCCTTTCATTCCTGAACTGAGGGGTCCACCTCGGCCATACTAGGATCTGAGCTTTGTGCCGAAGTGACCATCTCGGCCGGGCTGGACTCTATGTCTTGAGCCAAGGTGCCCTCCTCGGCTCGACCAGAACAAACTAAAGTAAGGAAAGACGACTTACCTAAGAAAGGAGAACGACCTTGGAGGCGGGAGAAAAGCGATTGACTTGGAAGCTAGCATGCAACCTCCAGAATGCGAAAATTCAGATTGGGACAAAATGAATGGGACCCCAAGGCCCCTATTTATAGGCGCTATAGTCGATCACGGATGACTTAGATCAATTTGATCTGATGGCTTCCATGAGACCGGTCACACGACTTTCAAAGTCGAAATTGGTTGAGCGTGCGTTTTGATGTCCGCAAAATTTTTAATCCGAGTGATGTCTGCGTGTCCCCGATATGCGATCCAAAGCCAGTTGGGTCATTAAGGTCTAACCTCTAGATCAGACCTTGGCCACAATGAAGACCAGGCCAAATCTACCTAGGCTCGTCATGAACTCCCGCACTAGGTTAGGACCCCTGGCACAGGGTTGGAGGGCAATTAATGAGGGGTAATTCGGCCCGACCTATCAACACTCGGACATGTGGAAGCGACCTGTTGATTGGATGACAACTTGGCATCTCCTGCCACCTCAGCAAGCCAGGTCAGCTCAGGTACCTCGGGCACCTCGACCAAGACCGAGGTCTAAGCACCTTGCAAAGGCCCGACTTGCCGAGGTGACAATATCCAACTTCTAGAAGATAGCCAGTTGTCTCCAACCTCTTTGGGATCACGTCGCACGTCTGCAATCCTTATCCTCATCCTGCTCGGATCAGACGGACTCAATAAGCCTTATCAGCTCACACGAAGTCCACCTCTTAGAGCGGAACGAATTCCTAGTAGCACGGACCGGGGATCTCAGAGACGTTTCATAAGGCATACGACAGATCACCTATATAAGGGAACCAACCCCAATAGTGTAAAGTACACGTGATTTATTGCTCACTAGCCTACTTGAAATTAAGCTTTTAGCTCGCATACCAGATTACTAACTTAAGCATCGGAGTGCCCACACCGGGTAAGCTACCTTGAGTTCTCTGAGCATTTTTTTTCTTGCAATTTGACCGGCCAGCAAAGCAACCGACGTTCAAGCTGCCCTCCAACTAAGAGCATCCAGATCACGCACCATCAGCTCCAAAGTAATGTCTCATAGGTGTCGATCGAAAACCTAGAACAAAAGTCAGACTGTCCTTCCTGTTCCTTGATATTTCAACACAGTTTCCATGAATGTTAATGAGTCCTGGGCAAAATGTGCATGATCTCTCTCATCATGTATTCTTTTATGAAATTGATTTCTTAGTTAAAACAAAAAATGGGTACTTTGTGTATAAGAAATCATACTTGTGGATTAGCATAAAATGATTAATTAAACGACTTGAGTTTTTTACTTTTCTAACTCTTTGATCGATCTAGCATAAAATGGCAAGATTGACTGGTGATATCTATCATCTTTTTACTTAATTAGGAGTGTGAGAGAATGGACATACCTATTAATCTCACTTTGTTTTATCTTCCTTTTGCTCCGTTGCTACTACTTCTACCACTGCCAAACTCCTGCTTTAGTGAAACGATTCCATTGGACATGAATGAAAAGAAGAGATGAATAGAGAATAGTCAAGACCAAAAAGAACAGAGAACATGGAAGACCAAGAAGAATGTGAAGAAGAGCAAGAGTTAAGATAAATAGAATAGAGAATGGGATAGCAATTAAGGTCATATTTGGTTCAATTCTCATTCTTTCTCATTCTTATCCAAGATGAAATTCTAAAATGGAAAAGAATGGATAAAAATAGGTAGAATGAGAAAATATTGCTATGAACCAAACACCTTTTTCCTAAAAATGAATTCTTTTCAGACTGACAAGTGTCCTATGTTGCTCATTTTCATTCTTCAAAAAAAAAAAAATTTGTGTCGGTATTCACAAACCGCTAGCCTAGGTCTCCAATAGTCAATGTTTATCAATTAGCATAGATGTTTTGTAAAAGTACTTTCGTAAAAGTGCTTTCATAAAAGTACTTTTACAGAAGTGCTTTCATAAAAGTACTTTTATAAAAGTGCTTTCATAAAACTACTTTCATAAAAGTGATTTTATAAAAGTGTTTTCATAAAAGTGCTTTCATAAAAGTACTTCCTCAAAAGTGCTTTTATAAAAGTGTTTACTTTCATACGTGTTTTCATAAAAGTACTTCCGTAAAAGTGCTTTTATAAATGCACTTTCATAAAAGTGCTTTAGTAAAGTACTTTTATAAAAGTGCTTCCGTAAAGTGCTTTTATAAAAGTGTTTTCATAAAAGTACTTTCGTAAATGTGTTTTTATAAAAGTACTTTCATAAAATTGCTTTCGTATAAGTACTTCCATAAAAGTGCTTTCATGTAAAAGTATTTTATTCATAAAAGTGCTTTCATGTAAAAATAGTTTTATATAAGTGCTTTCGTAAAAGTACTTTTGTAAAAGTGCTTTCGTAAAAGTACTTTTGTAAAAGTGCTTTTGCAAAAGTAAACATCTATGGCATGATTAATTTTCATGCTATAGTCTAGTCAATTTTTGTGCTATGGGGCTAATTTTTCATTCTAAAAAGAATGTGGCCGTTGGCAAGAATTTTGTAACCATGACACTCTAATGTTATTCATTCTTGCCCATTCTTGCCTAGAATGAGCAAGAATTAAGAAAATGAACCAAACATGGCCTAAGTATCTATAGAGTTTCTTAAAAAACCTGCCAAATGAATAACTTTTTCTCCTTTAAAAGTTCTTGTGGGAGAGAGATGGATTTACCTGAATCAGTTTAGTCTTTAATCCCTCTACAATCAAATAAAAGATTCTCCTACAGTTTGAGAACAATGACTTCTGCAAACAAACAACAGAATCACACTCTTAGTTTCGTCTAAACTATTTACAATAAAAAAGCAGGTTCTCAAATATTAAAAAAAAAAAGAAGAAGAAAGAAAGAAATGCCTTTGCACTGACCTTTAAACTCTCAGTCTTGATGTCTGCAGTAAATCTATACCTTTAAACTTTCAATCTCTTGTCTATACTACTATCACTCTCAGTCCCGTATCTGCAATACCCTCAAGAAAACAGAATCTCAGTTTCTTCAAAAAAGTCGCACAGTAAGAATGATTAAAATGTAGGACTGAACTGCACAGTACGTAAAGGTAAAAAAAACGAACCCAAATTTCACCTTATCAGGCTTTGAAAAAGAAAAAACAACGGAAGAACCCAATTTTTATTTCAAACTTAATAATAATGTATTAGTGAGAGATTTTAGGAGAAAACTTTGGGTTTTATTAGATAATTGGGAAGTTGCGTAGAAAAGAGAGAGGGAGTAAGAGTCAAAACTTAAAGCTGTGTTTGGTTTGAAAAAAAAAAAGTAGGGAAAAGAAAGGAAAAACATGAAAATCTTTACAAATATTGTATAGATTTCCTTATTTTTCCCTTCCTTTCCCTACCATTTCCTTCAAACCAAACATATCCTAAGAGCAATAACTAATGAATTTCTATATAAATTACATATGATTTAATTTTCTCTCAATGGAAACGTATTAGTGGGGACTCATGCGATGCATAGGCTTTGTTAAGCAAAAGCTAAATAATATAAATACATAAGAGTATACAATTGTTTTATATTTTAACTTTTAAATAATTAATAATTAATTATATTTTATATACTACTTTTAATAACTTTTTTTGTAATACAAAAATAACAATACTTAATTTCAGTTGAGATGGTTCATCAAACTGATGAAACCGACCAACTTGACTTGAGTTGGTCAGTTTTCTAGTATTTTTCAGTCAACTTCGATTCAGCAATTTCCCAAACTGACTAGATTGGATTAGTTTTGGTTTGACCATTTGTAAATCGTCCAAAATGGAACCGTTCTAACTATATATATAATTTTTAATATGGGAAGTGGGAAAATTCCTATATTTCTCAGTCTAAAATATTTTACATTATAATTTTAAATTAGTTATTTATTTTTTAATAATATTGTTGTATTTTTTAAATTTAAATTAATTTTTAAGTTTAAATCTTTTGAGTCGATTAACCAAATTGATACAACCCGAGTTGGCCGATTTTTACTAATGGTCGGTTGGTTTTGGGCAGACCTGTACACGGGTAGGCCTGAGTCGGGCTTTTCCTCTTTATAAACAGAAAATGACCAGGCCTGAGCCTAAGCCCGAAGCCTAATCCAGACAAATATTTTATATTATATTAATGATATATCATATATTTTATAATATTCTATATATTATAATATATAATACATTTCCACTACTAATTTTATTAATATATAATATATATTTTATGTATTATTAATATATATTATATTTTTTACAATATATAATATTATCGGGTCGTGCTTGGGATGGGCTAAATTTGGTAAAGCTTGAGCCCGACCCAAAAAAATAGTTAGACCTGATATTTAATGCCAGAACCTGAGCCTGTGGGTTTAAAACTTTGTCCAAGCCCGATTTAGAATGGGCCAAGCTAGGCCAACCTATTGGGCTGCCCAACCCATGAACATCTAGTTCTGAGTGACCAACCCCCCAACCCAATCAAGTTGGTTTAGTTGAACAAACAACCTTCAACCAAATCGAAAATGACCCATGAACACTCCTAATTTTAGCTAAATTAATTGTCTAGTCTCTAATAAATACTAATAGTTTAATCTCCAATAATCATTGAGAATTTATAGCAAAAATACACAATTATTGAAAATAAATTTAGAATGTAAATACAAATAACTAATAAATATACAATCAATACAATAAATTCTAAAAATATATTAAATTATTAAATAAATAGTGTAATATCCAATAATAGTTTAATCTCTACCAAATATTAATCAATAAATTATAACAAAAATACAATAAATCCAATAAGTACAACAAATTAAATTTAAGATAAAAATATATTTATTACAAATACAATAAATAATTACTGAAAATACACTAAATATTTATTTTAGTATATACAAATATATAATAAATATAGATAAATATTTTAAAATTATTATTAATAAATATTTATTACATAATTTCTGTATTTAATCTACTTTTAACTAATATTCAAACAATGATTTAGTTATCTATTTTTTATATTTAACATATTTAAATATTAGTTATTTGCAATATTATTTAGTTACTCAAATAATGTCATTATTTATATTTTAAAATATTAATTAATTATTGAATTTAATAATTTGTAAAATTATAATTTATACTATTATCATATAATTCCATTATATTATTAGTTCAAATATTATGAAATATATAATTACTTTTCTAATTGTAAGAAATTTTTTAACTTCATTACATAATTTCTTGATTTTAACTATTTAAAATTTAGTTATATTAAATATTTCATTATTTAAAATATTTATTTATTTAAGTATTTAAATAATATGTAAAATATTTAAAATTTTTATTTAACTTTTATTTATTTTAAAGTTATTACTTAATATTCAATATTATGGTATATAAGTATTCATCTATTTTTAATATTTTTATTTATAGTATTTAGTTATTGAAATATTAAAATAATATTTTTTTATTTTTAATTTTTATTATGCTAATAACATTTAAATAATTTTGTCATTTAAATTTTAAAATATTATTTAGTTATTAAATTGAATAATCCATAAAAATATTGTTTTGTGTTTTAATAAATATTTTAAAGTTATTGCATAATTTTATTATAATATTTAAATAATTCTTAAATTTTTTATTTCAAACATTCTTTAGATAGATATATATATCAAAAGTGGGAGAGGTTAAATAGGAATTATAGATAATTTATGAGAGAAACTCTCTACCTAATTAGAGATAATTTAGGGGAAGGTGGGGGATAGTGCATAAAACCAAATTTCTTAGTTTAGGGGAAGGTGGGGGATAGTGCATAAAACCAAATTTCTCTTTCTTTCCTTGATAACTAACCCCCTTGCCATGTGGCTTAATGGGTGGGATGGGTAGGGAATAGAGGTGTCAATTGGACGGATTTGATCCAACACGATCCAGTCCAATGTGAGTCCACATATAAATCAATTGGACCCAATCTAGTCCAAATCCAATCCAATCCATTAAAAACTAAATGGATTGGATTAGATCCAATCCAAACCAAACAAAATATAAAAAATTATATAAAAGCACTTTTGTAAAAGTACTTTGATAAATATATTTTCATAAAAGTGCTTTTACAAAAACACTTTATTGAAAATACTTCAAAAAAGTGCTTTTGTAAAAGTCCTTTTATATAAAAGCACTTTTGTTGAAACACTTTTCGAAAAGCACTTCCATAGACTTTTATAAAAGTAATTTTGTAAAAGTGCTTTTGTAAATGTACTTTCATAAAAGTACTTTCGTAGAAATGTTTTTATAAAAGTACTTTCGAAAAAGTGCTTTTGTAAAAGTACATTTATAAAAGTACTTTTGTAAAAGTACTTTTGTAAAAGTACTTTCGTAGACTTTTATAAAAGTACTTTTGTAAAAGTGCTTTCATAAAAGTACTTCCATAAAAGTTTTTTTGTAAAAGTGATTTCATAAAAGTGCTTTTGGGTAAAAGTACTTTCGTGTAAAAGTAGTACTATAAAAGTGCTTTCGTAAAAGTACTATAAAAGTGCTTTCATAAAAGTACTATAAAAGTGCTTTCATAAAAGTACTTCCATAAAAGTTTTTTTGTAAAAGTGATTTCATAAAAGTGCTTTCTTGTAAAAGTACTTTTATAAAAGTGCTTTCATAAAAGTACTTTTGTAAAATTGCTACCATAAAAGTGCTTTTATTAAAGTGATTTTGTAAAAGTGCTTTTATAAAACTACTTCTGTAAAAGTACTTTCATAAAAGTATTTTTGTAAAAGTATTTCTATAAAAATGCTTTTGTAAAAATACTTTTCATAAAAGTACTTTTATAAATATTTTTGTAAAAGTATTTCTATAAAAATGCTTTCGTAAAAATACTTTTCATAAAAGTACTTTTATAAAAGTGCTTTTATAAAAATGTTTTCGTAAAAATACTTTCATAAAAGTGATTTTATGTTGTTTTTAGTTTTGATTGATTTCAAATTGGACAAGGATTTGGCCTCATGATCGGATTATTGGAAATTTAGTTTAGGTCTAATTCAAACCAATAAGAATATGGACCAATTTATTTTGGATTGACCCAATCCAATAATTATAATGGACCGTCCAAACCCGATTTTGATTAGGTTTAGATCGGATTGGATCTAAACCAAAACTGGTCGATTGACACCCTTAGTAGGGAAGAAGAGGAAAGAGAGAGTGAATGAGATAGATGGAAAGGGATAAGGGAGAAAGGAGAGAAGAAAGAAGGGGGAATGGGAGGAGAGGATTGCTGATGTGAGACCTAATCGCTTTATAATATAGTATAGATAGATAGATGCTAATTTTATTTTATTGATATTTTAATTGAATTAGATATTTGGATATGTAGACGAGCACCAACCAGTGTAGACAAATACATGGAGTACATTAATCGACAAACTAATTAGTGGGTGTTTGGCACTGGAGCGTTTCACAAGCGTTCCATTTCTGCTAATGTGTCATGCATGCCACACCAGCAATTAAATGAAATTGGCAAGAAAATCACATTTGGCAATCCTTTTTTATTAAAAAAAAAAACATTTTTGTAATGATTAGCTTTGGAATTAAGGAAAAGTGGGGTTTCTTGAAATATCAAATTTTCTTGAATCACCTTGGTGATCCTGAATCGCTTTGGTGACGTGACACATTGAAATTTGAAAAAACTAACTATTTTTCTGAGGTGTCATACAATTGTCATTACAAATATATTATAATATTAAGTCAAATCACTTTAAATGCCCAATCAACCTCATCCTGATTTTTTTGTATTTAAAAAAAAAACAAATAAAACAAAACACTTGTAAATCGAGACCCACTTGTGAAACAAAACGCTTGTGAAACGCTCCAGTTCCAAATACCATGTTAATTACGAAAAGAAATGGACAAACTCTCATATTTAATACTATTAATTAGTGGTGGGCTATCTCCCAAACCCTAAAATTTGCTTAACCCTGATGAAGGCAATATATTTTAATCCTAGCTCTCCACTACAATCAACCGTAGACCTTTCTAGCTGAGTGATTGACACCCTTAATTATTTCTATCTCAAATTATGAGAAAGGATAAAATAAAAAAGTCAAAAGATCACAAGCTCAGTTTTATTGTTCATCAAATCCAATCCAACTTCTAATAACTTCGAATTAAAAATCAATAATAAGAAGGCTGGTAAGATGTGGCTTTTAAAGGACACCATTTCATTTACATTGTTCCATAGTAACCATCAAGAATCTAATCCAGATTATCTATCACATTCAGACATTAATAAATATAAAACCATTTTCTTTTACTTTTTTTTTATATGTCTTTGTTAATTGATGTGCTTCGTTTGTAGTTTTTGTCTAATTTGCTTCTAATGAAAATGATACACTGGATAGTGTTTTCCTACTGCCAACTCAGTGTACACATAAGTGTCATGTCACTCTCCTGTTTCGAGAAACACCATAGCCTCCAACTCAAATCGTCTTTTTTTGCGTTGCAGGCGGTTGTGAGTTGCACAAGTTTCGATGCATTCCCATTTCTTTTTGTTTTTCTCTAAAAACAGTGCAATCAAATAGGTTTTTTGACCGTTACATCCCAACATCCCATGTGGCGCCTATGTGGATTCAAAATGGCCGTGGAACGCCTTGTACCAAACAACGCCCTTATCGTTGGGTACCGTAGTGTAGACTAAACCACACTATATCGTGGAATGGTTCACACCATATCTTAAAATCTTATCCACTGTTAAATCTCATGGACTTTTCCACACCACAATGGCCAATGCCAGAATTAACGATTCCCTACTTCACACAATACATTTTATTCAATGTCAATAATTCCAAAATCATGGACCTTTCCTTTAATTTCTATAATTTGTATAAGAATGATTATTTTTTTATAAAACTATTTGATTTTATAAAAAAATATTACTCTTGGCAATTTACTAATTTTAATATATATTTGATTTTTTAATAAATTTTATTAATTTTTGTGATTTATTGTTGCTTTTTTTAACAACATAGATCATTTCACGTGTTATAGGTGAGATTCATGGAATCAAAACATAAAGTGTGGATTGAACTACATCTATGAGGGAGTATCCTATTGTGGCGTGGTGTGGACGTGTCTAAGCCACAGGTGTGGTGTGGATGAGAATACACCACCCAATTTCTCATCCACACTATAGAACACCCCCTAAATGGTGCACTTAGCAAATTCATCTTTTAGAATTGAATTTCAATGGTTTGAAGTCATTTAAATAGCTTTAAATAAAAGTTTGAGAGGCTAATAGGCAACATATTAAGTAACTTGTTACAAAAATATGTTCCAAGTAACTAAAGCTTTATTTGGTCATTTTAAAGTCAAGATGAAAATGAAACCAATAGCAATTTATTAAAAAAGATAAAACAGTTTCCTTTGCTGCAACCTAAGCTAACCAATCAAGATTTTGCCTTCTCCATACAACAAGAAAGATTACCAAGTCACAAAAACAATTAGAAAATTAATAATTTTGCCTTCACGATAAAGTAGTGGTAAATTAACAAATAGAGTTATTTTGATCACAAAACAGTCAAAAAAAAAAAAATTTCAAAGGCATATTCACAATTTATAAAGGTCAAAGGAGTAAAGATAAATATCATGACTATTCAATTCATTTTTCATTTGGAAAAGTAGGGACATGCCTAATGCATATTTCAGATTCCCACTGTAAAGCTATAAACATTCAAGTCCAAAAACCACATTCTATGTACCCATACCCTCCTATGAATTGGCATCAATTCCGAGCTGGCACCTACCCCAAATGTACTTTGAGCCTACAAATTTTGACCCTGGGGTTATCGGTCATTCTCCCTTTTTTCGTTTGCGGTTACACATAAGGTTTGGTACTATGACTGTTTTCTCGGACAAGGTCTATGCCTAGGAAATTGTAAAAGTAGTGATACATTACTTATACATTTTTTATTATTTTTTAAGGTAGGTGCCATTAGATGCCACATAGACCAAAAAGTTAAAAAAAGGTATTTAAAGTATCATTGCAAGAAGTTTCATTTTGGTGTTTCTTGCAATAGTAGTTTTCACATAAGGTGAGGTGTTTAAAGTAAGCATTTTTTTTTTATAAATGCTAAAAGAAACCAAAAAGTAGGTAATTAAGGGCTTGTTCGTTTACATTGAAGTCTAACATTTGAATGACTCGAAAACTGTAATAATTACCTTTAGAGGTGTATTGACCATTTTAACCTTAGATATAAGAAAGTTTGTTTAATTAGATATAAGAAAGTTTGTTTAATTATCTAGTAAACTAATTAAAAATTAGTAAAATGAATATAAAATAATTTATAAATAATGAAATTGATGAAACTTATAAATAATTAAATATTTTAAAGAATTGAGCAAATGAGCAATTATTAATTAATTATTTAACTAATTATTCATAGTTTAATAATAATAATAATAATAACAGCTAATGATTTTAAAATAATAATTATTCATTATTTTAAAAGTAATTATTAATTAATTACGTAAATTAATAATTAATTAGTTAATTAATATTTAACAATTATGTATTTCATGATTAATTGAAGTAATGAATTATTAAATAAGTTAATGAATAATAAAATAATTAAATAGATAAATAAATAATACATAGATAATTAATAAAATAATGATATTTCTAAATATTGCCTTATTATTATCATAACATACATAAACGGAGAAAGCTTCTAGGAATAATTTTTGAAAAACAAAAGGTAGAGTCATCATAAAAAGAAGAAAGGATGGATTAGATGCATGTTAAGATTGAAGTGTGTAAAAATGGAATCGAGTGCATGAATACTTTTAAGCATTCAACGTTAAGAGGCAAAAAACGAGCCCTAAAATGCCACACATATATGATGTTGTAGCATGTTTAATTATAAAAATAAACAGAAATAATACCGAATACGTAATACGTACAAGGTCAAGTGAAGGACCAAGGCATTGTTTGCTAGCAATTATCATATTTAATATTTATGTACCAGCTAATGACCCTATGGACAGGGCAATCAAACATGTCAATGTTGTAAAATTTGATTGAACCTAAACCAAAATGCTAATTAGGTCACGATTTTATTAGTGAATATAGTTGTTAGGCTGTTCAAACCATGAAAATCATCATTTAAATGCAAAGGAGCACCAAAAGGTCACTAAATTAATCATCGATTCAATTGGGTTTAAAAAACCAAAAAGACAAATGTCACCGGTTAAATCATCAAGAGTCTAGTCTAAGTTTTGCAACACCAAGGCAATGTTTGGAAGTGCTTAAGTTAAAAAAAATAAGTGCTTATTCAAATAAGCACTTATTTGCATTTGACACCCAACTTTTTCAAGTGCTTATTTTTTGAAATAAGCACTTATTTTATATTGAGCATTTGTAACTATTTTGTCTTCATTTTGTTTCAAATTTTCAAAAATATACTCTTTGAAAGCACTTTTAAGAAAGTACTTTTATTGAAGGTATTTTTATAAAGAAAATCACTTTTATGAAAGTACTTTATAAAGTGCTTTCATAAAAGTACTTTCATAAAAGTGCTTTTGTAAAATACTTTTATAAAAGTGCTTTCATTAAAGTACTTTTGTAAAAGTGCTTTCGTAAATGTACTTTCATTAAAGTGCTTTCGTAAAAATACTTTCGTAAAAGTGCTTTCATAAAAGTGCTTTTGTAAAAGTACTTCTGTAAAAGTTCTTTCATAAAAGTACTTCTGTAAAAGTGCTTTTATAAAAATACTTTCATAAAAGTACTTTTATATATATAATTCAATTAGGGATAATTTTATAAGTGGTATTTTAAATTTCAACTCGGGATAATTCTGGAAAAGAAAAATTGAATAAATACTTATTGTATAAGCACTTAAAAAAACCGAAAATTTGGGCTTAAAAAAATAAGCCCTTATTTTTAAAATAAACACTTATTTCGGGCTTATTTTCCAAATAGCAATAGGTGCTTAATGGCCCAAATAAGCACTCCCAAACATGGCCCGACTCATGCTATCTCCTCATTAACTTTTATAATACTCCATAGTTTTTATGGTATAATAATTGCAAGTAAGAGATTCAAACCCAAATCTTTGGGTTGAAAGGTAACAAATTCATCACCACACCATGCTTTAATTACTTGTCGTAAATATATTGGTTTTACATTTTAACATTTAGACATGTTCTTTTCTTTATGCATGTCCCTTACAATATTTAGAAAAACAGTTGATTATTAAAATTTAGAAATTTCTAAATATTAACAATAATTATATTGGTTCCCTAAGAATTAAGATGTATACATATTTCCAAGTGTGTCCTGGAAGTTCATATTTGACATAAACTATTAAAGTATGTGTTTCTTATGTACACATACCTTATTTATAATCATCTAACACTCAGATTTAAGGTTATTGATATAATTTTTCTAGTAATTATTTGAGTTTTCTTAGTGCATTCGTGTGTGTTTTAATTTTTCCATTAATAGCCATACATATCCAAAGCGTATCTAAATACATTTTTTAAAGTTGCCTTTTTGACATTCTTGACACTTATTGATAATTTGGACCTTGATTCTAAGGTTGTATTAGGTTTCATTTAGATTCATCACATTGAATTAAGTTTAGGGTATTTGAGATACCCTTGCCTTAGGTTAGGCTTGGGTTGACCTCAACCTGACCCAACCTCAGCCTTAAGTTGCATTGCTAAATGGATTTAAAGTGGGATTTGATGCCTAGTCTCACTAGGAATTACATTTAATTTTCCATAGCTCTACCCCTTGCTTTAATCAAGAATGGATGTATCTTAATCTAGCTTGATCCTAGATTTTTTTGGGTCAAGGAATTTGGACTAAATTTCTTTCAATATTGTAAACCAGTAACATATATGAGTTGTATTTTATTTTCTCACAAAATAATAAGCCATGCGCAAATGGTCATCCAAAAACAGAAAGAAGTTATGTAAAACCTCCTTTATGGAGAATGTTTGAAATTTCCATTGAGTTTTTAGATACTTTCAAAAAATCAATGGAAGGATGTTTTATGAATCAATTATATGTAAGATCAAGGAACTAAGGGTTTGTTTGGTTCACAATTGGAATCAGAATCGAAATTCGTTGGAATTGAAATCAGAGTGGTTTATTCCCATAGTTTATTAGGTTTAGGCAGGAATTGGAATGGAATTTCATTCCCAAGGGAGGGGGAGGAAATGACTATTCCCTTAAAAGGAGAAATGCCATTCTGCTAGAAATGGGTTTCTGATTTCATCCAACCAAACAACTAAAATCAGAATGGCCCATTCCGTGATTCTGAATCTGATTCCTTACCCTTATTCCCATGAACCAAAACGGGTCCTAACATCATTTGATGTTTTTTTTTACCATCAATTTATTCAGTCATATATTTTACTACGATACGGAAGAAAGGACGCATACTGACTGGCAGCTATGGTAAAATCTAGGAATTGACATCGATGACCATCCATTCAATACACCAAGAATTACCATTAATATGCCCTTATGTTCATGCATTTTATTTAGCTCAAGTTGATTCTTTTAATTATTTATAAAGAATCTTTAGTCAAAGGCATCATCTATATGACTATATAGAGTAAAAAGGGAGGCCAAGGGCCTATTCATTTTCTATGACGTCACATCTAATAGTGCAATAATTATATTAAGAAGTATATTAGTATTGATGAATTTTTTTTCCTCTGAACTCTAAATGCATAGTATGGGTGCTCATGGTTCGGCATAGCAATTTTTTGAAACTAAACCAGTCCTAACGATTTTTTGTATTTCTTCGAATCAGTACCGCTAGTTAACCGGTTGATCGGTTTGGTTCTTCAATTTTTCGGTTTTTATATTTATAACATATATTATAAATATATAATATATTATATATTACAAATAGATAATTATAAATATAATATATGTATATATTTATATATATAATGCATCTATATTTATATATAATATATAGATAATATGTGACATATGTTAAAAAATATAATATACATATAAATATATACCGATCAGTTTGGTTAACTGTCGATTTTTTCCTAGGTTAACCCAAAACCAAACTTCAACAAAAAAAAACCAAAAACCAAACTAGTCTTTCGGTTTTTTAGAAATACGCACCAAAACCGAATTGATCAGTTTGGTTAACCACATTTTTCTTCTTTTTTTTTGTTTTTTATGAGCACCCTTGTGAGCGTCGAAAAATGGTTCACTTGGGACTAGAAATGGTCAAATGGAGTCACCACACATCAAGCTATGGAAATGGAAGTGATGGGACCTCCGAAAATGGCATAAAAAATGTTTTGGTTCGATAGTGACTCCAAAACCCAAGGCACTAACTACACCAATCCGGATAAGACTCGGATGGGAGAGGGGAGGAATTAGTCACCCCTCTCTCGGGTCCAATAGATGGGGCTCACATGATATCCCAAACAAGCATAGGTACCAAATACGTAGTTAAACAAGAATGACAATAATAAGAAAGCAAACCTAAGAATAAATTGTAGTGATACAGTGGACCAGACCTGATATATTTATGTGTGGTCCCATAAGTTCAATCCTTTGTTGCTTATTTTTTGCTTTATGCTTGCTTTCTTGTACTGTTATAGGTAGCAGGGCATTTTTGTCCTTTTACCTAATGTTATGTTAAACACATATAAATAATATTGCTTAGGGTGGCGGCAATGTAACATTTTCACCCATTCCTCTCTTATTCTTCTTCTATTTTCTTCTCTCTTCTTCTTCTCTTAGATTTCTGGGTTACTTTTCAACCTAAAAGTTCTACTAAAAGCAGTAACTTCAAGTTGGTATCAGAGCAGGTTTAGTTCTGCACATGAATCTCATGTGAGCTCTTCCTAGCTAGCTACATGAGATTTTAATAGGGTTGGAGATTTAATTCTGTTCATGGCCTAATTCTTGGAGATTGGTGGAGTTCGAAGCCTTGCCCAAGACACTTCTGTTCTTGGAGATCGCCCAAAATTTTCTAGGTAGTCTTTTCAACTCTCCTAAACTTTGTAACAGGAAGTAGGGTTTTTTGAAATCTCTGTGAGGTGTGGCTACCTTTTTCTTTTCTTTTCTTTTTTCTTTTTTTGAAATCTACTAGACTGGGTAGTCTTTTCACTTTTTTTCTCAGTCTTTTTTATTCTAAAGGGGAGCCGAGTGTGTTCCTTTTCTTCTCTGTGTTGAACTTAGCATAGAGTTCTTTGGGGGTGAATAGAAACCTATTGGAGAAGGTGCTGAAAGGGCTCTACTATGATTGATAACAACTCATTTCAGATTACCACAATCAAGTTTGATGGTTCTAACTTTTTGGAGTGGGACCAATTTTCCATGGTGGCAATTGGAGGAAGGGGAAAGTTAGGCTATGTGATTGGAGACACTAAGGAACCAGCCAAAGATAATCCTTCCTATACAAAATGGATTCAAGAAAATTATCTTGTGATGACATGGTTGTGCAACTCGATGCGGCCCCATATTAGCAGAAATTACCTTTAGGCAAAGACAACTAAGGATATTTGGGATAATATGAAAGAGACTTACTCACAACCACTTGATGTGGCTAAGGCTTATGAATTGAAAACTAAAGTGAACAATCTGAAGCAGGGGGGAGAAACCTGTATCAATTTGTTTCCCTACTCTAAAATCCTTATGGCACGAGATAGATCATTTTGAAACAATTGAGTGGAAGAGTAATAAGGACGCAACAACTTATAATAAATTGGTTAAGAGAAATAGAGTTTTTGAGTTTCTTGTGGGTCTGAATTCTGATTTGGACATTGTTAGACATCAGCTTCATACTAGGAAAAATGTTACCTTATCTCAAGCCTACTCCCTAGTACATAGTGAAGAGAGAAGGAGGAAGGTTATGCTACAAAATTCTCAAATGTAGGTGGCATTAGCAGCTGCAAGACACAAGTATAGTGGTGAGAGGAAGTAAGAGATGAAGAATGAAGGAAAGAAAGGTGTGTTTTGTGAACATTGCAAAAAATCTAGGCATACAAAAGACACTTGTTGGAAGCTTAATCCCAATCTTGTACCAAAAAGACTCAAGAATAAAAAGGAAAATGCAAATGCAGCTATTACATCAAATGGTTCTTCCCTTTAGGCACCTTGGTTTACTTCTTTAGAGGCCTTAACTGCAATCAGGGCAGCTTTGACTCAGTTGGAGAATGAAACTGGGCTTACAAGATCATCTCATCCTATCTCTGCTATCACTACACCTCCATCCTCCACATCAGCCTTTGCCCACTCAAGTACAAGAGCCACTACTTTTCTTGCCTCTCTCCAAGTAACACTAATCCTACTTGGATTATAGACTCTGGTGCATCAAATCATATGACAAGCTTGTCTTCATTATTCACTTCATACAATTTATCTTCAGGTAGAGATAAAGTATCCATTGTTGATGTCTCCCATGTCCTCAGTTTTGCATGTACCTAAGCTTAGAACTAATTTACTTTTATTTAGTAGTCCTATAAGAATCCAAAATTGCTCAATAACCTTCTTTCTTGATCATTGTATTTTCCAAGATCTGGTGACAAGGAAAGTGATTGGGACTATCCATGAGATGAATGGAATCTACTTGTTCAAGCATCCACCTGGAAGTGATAAAGGAATAGCGAAGTCTTTTGTTTCTCAGTCATTGAGTTAGATTATGCTTTGACATACTCATTTTGGTCATTTATCTTTTGGGTCTTTAAAAAACTTGTTTCCTGCTTTATTTAAGTTGGTTCAAATGTCCTTTTTGAAGTGTGAAAGTTGTGAGCTTGCAAAATATTGTAAATCCTCATATTTTTTGAGTAATAAAAGAAGCAATACTCCTTTTGAAATTGTGCATACTGATGTGTAGGGGCCATATCATATTCCTACTATGGAGGGTATAAGTATTTCTTACTGTTTGTTGATTATTACTTCTGTTTCTCATGGGTTTATCTTATGTGTTCTTGAGATGATGTTTCCACCTTAACTCGTGCTTTTCATCAAACGGTTCTCACTCAATTTGAAGTTAGAACCAAAATTTTCATCTTTGAAAATGCCAAAGAATATTTCACTAAACACTTGAATTCATATTTTCTTATGGGGTTGTTCATTAGAGTACTTGTCCCCATACACCTCAACGAAATGGGGTAGCTGAGAGAAAAAATAGGCATATCCTGGAAGTTGCAAGAAGTATTATGCTGATTTCTGATGTTCCCATTTGTTTTTGGGGGATGCTATTAATACCGTTGTGTATCTCATCAACCGAATCGCTTCCCGTGTTTTGGATAAAGCTCCTTTTTCATTATTGCATCTTGAGAAAGATTTGTACACCATCCCTTTAAATTTTTTGGGTGCACTTGGTTTGTTCAAGTTTTAGGACCTCATTGTTCTAAGTTTGATCCTAAAGTTGCTAAATTTATATTCCTTAATTATGCACATAATCAAAAGGGATATTGCTACTATGATCATAGTTTTGGCTCTCGCTTTGTGTCCATGGATGTTACCTTTTTTGAGGATATCCCTTATTACCCAAGTGTTTCTTCTTAGGGGGAGAATAGTGAGAAGGATAGTCATTGTCCTAAAGTTCCTCTACCTATTCCTATTCTTGAAGGAGAACTGTGTAATGAAGGTGCTTATCAGAGGTGTAGGGAGTTAAGAATTACCACAGGAGATGGAGTCAAGTTGATTTTGGTGCTCATAATTAGTCCAACAGTTCCTCTCTGCTCTGCAGTTCTACATTCAGTTACTTCTCCCTCCTTGCCTATTGATACATCACTCTCACCATCTAATCCCCTACCCCCTCCTGATGATCTTGATCTTCCCATTGCAGTCCGCAAGGAAAAGCATCGGTGCACTTCATCTACTATCCATTGCATATCTTAGTTTATAACCTATGGTCGTTTTTCACCATCCTATAGGTCCTACTTGGCTTCTATCTTTGCTATATCTATTCCTAGGTCTATCCAGGAAACTCTTGTAGTACCTGAGTGGAAGAATGCAATGGAGGAATAGATAGGTGCTCTCATTAAAAATAAGACCTAGGAGCTAATTGACAAGCTAGAAGGGAAGGATCCAGTTGGGTGCAGATGGGTGTTCATTGTGAAGCATAATGCAGATGGCTCAGTTGAAAGGTACAAAGCTCGGCTGGTTGTAAAGGGGTATACTCAAACTTATGGCATTGATTACCTAGAAACCTTTGCACCTGTTGCCAAGATGAATACCATTAGAGTTCTGCTATTTCTTGCAGCAAATTTTTCATGGCCTATGTTCCAACTAGATGTCAAGAATGCTTTTCTTAATGGCGATTTGCAGGAGGAGGTGTATATGGAGTTACCTCCTAGGTTTTATGATGAAGCTATAGGGAAGAAAGTTTGCAAATTGCAAAAGGCTCTATATGGTTTAAAGCAATCTCCAAGAGCCTAGTTTGATAGATTTAGATTGGCTCTTGAAAGGTTTGGTTATGTACAGGCCCACTCCGATCACACTCTCTTCATTAAGAGAAATGATGTTTCTCTCACCCTTCTTGTAGTGTATGTTGATGACATTGTTGTGATGCTGATGAGATTGATTCTTTCAAACAATTGCTTAATGAGGAAAATGAAGTGAAAGATCTTGGTGACATGTGATATTTCTTGGGAATTGAAGTGACCCGCTCTAGACATGGTATCTTCATTTCACAAAGGAAATATGTCCTTGACCTTCTTGGGGACACTGGAAACTAGAATTTAAACCAGTAGACATACCTATTGAATTGAATCATAAGATAAATGTCGAAGGGGGTGAGCCTCTTGAAGACAAAGCCATGTACCAACGACTAGTTAGAAAGCTCCTTTGTCTATGTCTTATTCGTCCTGTCATCTCCTATGCTGTTAGTGTTGTCATCCAATAGATGCATTCTCGTAGAACCACTCATCTATTGGTTGTGGAAAGAATCCTTGCTTACTTGGAGAAATGTCCAGGTCGTGGTATACTCTTTAAAAATAATGATCATATGAAAATCGAGGTGTATATTGATGCTAATTGGGCCAGATGTGTTGATGAAAGAAGATTGACTTCATAGTACTTAGTGTCATGGCATAGCAAGAAGCAAAATGTTGTTGTCCGTTCAAGTGTTGAGGTAGAATATAAGTCCATGGCTCATGGTGTGGCTAAAGTGTTATGGCTGAGATGCCTTCTTGAGGAACTAGGGATTGAATATGAGAAACCATTGTGGTTGTATTGTGATAACCAAGCTGCTATAAATATTGTTCACAACCCCATCCAACATGGCAGAACTAAACAGATTAAGGTTGACCATCACTTCACCGAGAGAAAGTTGCTTCTCAAGATGTTTGCTTGCCCTATGTTGCCTTTGATATGCAGCTTGTAGATCTCTTCACCAAAGCAGTTACCAAAGTCAAATTGGAATAAGATTTGTGCAAGTTGGGAATGATGAATATATATTCCCAACTTGAGGGGAGTGTAGTGATATAGTGGACCTGACTTGATATATTTACGTGTGGTCCCATAAATTAAGTCTTTTGTTGCTTATTTTTTGCTTTATGCTTGCTTTCTTGTACTGTTATAGGTAGTAGGGAATTTTTGTCCTTTTACCTAATGTTATGTTAAACACATATAAATAATACTACTTAAGGCGGTAGTAATGTAATATTTTCCCCCATTCCTCCCTTGTTCTTCTATTTTCTTCTCTCTTCTTCTTCTCTTCAATTTTTGTGTTACTTTGCAACCTAAAAGTTCTACGAACAACAGTAACTTCAAGTTAAATCAACACAAAAACCAATTTTTGTTCACTTATTTTTCAATTTTATTTTATTTATTTATTCCATTATTATTCCTAATTATTGTTTTTGTTATTTATCTTTTATTTATTTATTTTGTACCTTTTTTAATTAATTAGTTATTGTTATATTTCTTATTTTATTTTATTTTATTAGTATATATTTCTATAATAAATTTATTATTTTTATTAACTTTTTGTTATTTTCTTATGAAACCCTACTAACATATTTATTCACCAATTACTTACTAGCTTACTCTCCTCAACAACTTTCCTAACTTGCCAACAGATGCAATCTAACTGTTGGAAAGGTTTAGAATCCATCATATGGATGGCCAAACCATGCTAGATGGCTGGGCGAAATTTCAAAAATTTTGTAACCCTTATGGGAATTGATTTTCTGATGAATGTGAAAACTGAATTTTCTGGATCGATCTTGCACTGAACCGGACCAGATTTGAAATCAAACAAAGAAGGAGATGTATACCTGATATGGATTCCATAGATGCAGATCCCAAGGTAGAAGTTCACGCCCAAATCAGTCCTAAAATCAGCCTCCACTGAAGATGGCGAAGTGTGTAGGTTTAGTCAGTTCAACAACACAGTTTTTAGCAAATCTGTGATTTAACTTGCTTGAATCGAATGAGGTAAGTGAGCCTAATTTTATTCAGAGTTTTTCTTACAAAAATAAAGAAGAAAACTGATCTAAATTAGTTCTTGAAAGCCTAGGTTGTGATAGGATTTCTTGGAAGACAAAAGATAAGAAGAGAGAACAAAATAGAGTGGTGTTTTAGTCTAGTTCACCCTCTTCTTCTTTTATCTCCTTATAGAGTACTCTTCTAATCATATTAAGAGATTATCCAAATTTAATTTGGATCTGGAATCTATTAAGAGATAAGCCTTATCCTCTTAAGAAGATGGTTGCTCCATACCAATTTTCAAACCTAGATTTGATCAGAATTGTCATGTGACAACATATTTAATCTTATTAATTATGGGCATTAGGCCCATTTACTTTAAAGGATCATGACCCAAGATGTTGCATAACCAACTTAGGCCTGATTTGTATGGTGTGGGACCCATAATGACCCAACATAAGTCCACATGGGTTAGGTCCAACCTCTATGAAAAGACTTGGCCGAATTCATTGCTAAACACAGTGGACCCCTGAACATGTCACTATGGGCTTAATATGGACCCAACATTTACACCTAAATGATAATTGAATTCAACCATCCTATAAAGACCTAAGGATAATGGACTTAAGATAAAGCCCATCAGGTAATCAGCCCTGTAATGGTCTGTTACACTTAGCCTCTAGGCCCATAATGATTAAACACTGCCCGACAGGGAAGGACCTCTCCCTTGGCTGCAAGGTGCAGTGCCATACTCTCTACTCAAATGGATCCCAAGAATTAAAACCATTTGCAAATATTTTTCATAAAACATTAATATATATATATATATATTATAAATATATTTTGCAAAATCAGATTTCAAATATAGTTGAAATTCATTGCCAATAGTAGGTTTCCATCAGAGAGAGTGTAAACCTATCAATCACTTTGTCCGAAAAAGGGGCCTATTTATCACTATGATCACCCACTCAGGTGAATTCCCAAACTACCCCAACATACCTAGGTTTTGACCCATGATGGATTTCACTAATTGGCATATCAAAGACAACTCAATCTAACACCTAGTGCAGTATCATAATCAAGTCCGAGGTTATGTGTAACTTTTTAATTTTATCCATCGATTTCTAAGGTTCAAGGCATAACTAGAAAATGGTTTGGGTTCAGTGTTTCATCCAAACACACACTTCATATGCTTTGGGTCTAACCTAGCAGCTGAGACAAGCTGCCCCAACTTCTTTGGTAGCACATCAGTGTCAGCTTTGTTAAGATAAACTCCCCAAGTCTATCCAATGAGGTAACGATTGAGAACATTCTAAGCTAACACGAGTCTCGTCAGTGTCCAATATTAACATGAAACAATAATCTATTTTTATTCATTTACAAATAAATGCTTATGTACATCATTTTGATTGGAGCTAAGGGCATACACTGTCTAACGGTTCCCACTTGCACTTAGGTTCAATTGAGTATAAGCCTCAATCCCGTACTATCCACGTGTTTCTCAAATAGTTTTTGTGTCAGTGGCTTAGTCAATGGATATACCACATTTTTTGCTGATACTACCTTCTAAAACTGATGTCTCCTCTACCAACAATCTTCTGTAGAACTGGTGTTGTCACACAAAGTAAAATGGGTGATGTGGTATGACTCCAAATTTCTAGATGAATTTTTTCATCCATAGTACCTATTTGGTAGCCTCACTTGTGGCAATGTGTTTGGCCTCGGTCATGGACTAGTTTTCTAACTCACTGTACGGGATCCTAAATGTCTCCAGATGTAGGCTGATGTAGACTTTCTATCATCTAAATCAAACTAGAAGTGGGTATCTGTATACCCGACCATCTATAGTGAACTACCATCGAAGATTAGACAATAATCTTTAGTCCTCCATAGGTACTTTAATATGTTTTTCACAGCAGTCCAATGCTCTTGTCCTGGGTTAGATTAGTATCTATTTACAACACTAACGACCTGAGCAATGTCTGGCATAGTGCACAACACAACATACATGAGCTCCCTATGACTGAGGCATAGGGAACCTCTCTCATGTCCTCTATCTCCTCAGGGGTCTTAGGTGACATTCCTTTGGACAGAGTGACTCCATGCCTAAAAGGAATGAATCCCTTCTTGGAGCTCTGCATATTGTATCTTTTGACGATCTTGTCAATGTAAGTAAATTGGGATAATATAATTATCATCTTCAATCTATCTCTATAGAGTTGTAGTCCTAAGATATAAGAGGCTTCTCTAAGATCTTTCATGGAGATCCTTATGCCAATAAGATCTCCATTCAGGAATACACTTTTTTTTGACATCCATATGCCAAATATCATAATCATAGTGTACAACTATATCTAATAGATCCTTATGGATTTGAGCATGGCCATCGGTAAAAATGTCTTCTCATAATTGATTCCTTCTTTCTAAGTGTACTCTTTCGCTATATGCTGAGCTTTATAGGTTTCAACTTTTCCATCAGGGCCTTTCTTCCTCTTGTAGATTCATTTGCAACCGATTGCTTTCACCATAGGGGACGAGTCTACGAGAGTCCAGACTTCATTGATTTTCATTGAGCCCATATGAATTTAATGGAATCTACTCACTTCAGGAGTCTATGTCTAACATAGCTTCTGTATAAGTCACGTGATCTTCCTCGCTGTTTATAGCTTCCATCAAGTAACTTTCTTGATCATAGCCTTAACGTACTAGAGGTCTGGAAACCCGGGTAGATCTTCTAAGCTATATATTATTATTTGGAATCTATGGATTATCTTTCACTATTCCTGAACTCTCTTCATCAAAAACAACTTCCTTACGATGACTGTTTAGGACGTAGCCCTCCTCCAAGAAGTGGGCATTTCGACTAACAAACAATTTTTGTTCTTATAGGTTATAGAACAGATACCCTATGGAGTTCTTGGGGTAGCCTACAAATAGGCAACACCTAGTTTTGGATTCCAATTTGTCTGCACTTGTCATTTTGGCGTGTGCTAGACAACTTCATATTTTCAAGTGTCTTACACTTGGTTGCTGTCGGTCCATAGCTCGAAAGGAATCTTAGGAACCGACTTGGTTGGAATTAGGGGTGATCATGGGTTGGGCCGGGCTGAACTTTGCCTTTATAACAATGGGCTTAGGTTAGACCCGGGCCCGACCCAACCTACATTATGGCCTAAAAATATAAGCCCAGGCCGGTCTAGGCCAAGATTCTGGGCCTAATTATTGTATTTCAGTTCCAAAACTAAACAATTGTACTTTTTTTTTCACTTATTGTCGTGGAGACTATAGTAATTTGTAAGAAACTTTAAACTTAATATCAAGATAAAAGCTTCTAACATAAAAGAAATCAAATAATTATACCTTCTAATTTATAACTTTCAATTGTTCATTAGTATGTTAAAAACGATAATCTTAACAAACCAATTCTTCTATCAGTAAAAAATTAACCTAGAACATATAATATCTATCAAAAAATAACCATCCATTGTCATGTAATATCCACAAAACAACTTTAAACATCTTTATAAGGGGCTCCATTTTCCACTCAATTCCTAAAAATAAAAAGTGAAATAAAAAAGATATTGGCAAACTAAGAAAAAATAATTTAAATTAATGCAAATAAATAAGTAATAAAATATTGAAAATGGTTTCAATTTTACCCAAAACTTGCAAGCACTCTAAACTTCAGATTTATCTTCATCAATGGAGTCTTCGTCACTAGAAGATTCGTCTTTTGGTGAGAGAGAGATTGGGCGCGGCAATGATTTTTGTGAAATTGGTGAGAGAGAGAACCAAGAAGATTAAGGTTTAGTAATTTCTATATTTCATTAAATACTAGATTAGACTTTGGTAAGATCTAAGACCATAGGATTAAAATCTTTAATCTCCTACAAATCTCTATTTAATATATAAAACATCAATTATCAAATATTTTTAAATTACATATATACATAGATATATATTATTTATAAATAATCAAATATTTAAAATTAGGCCCAAGCCCGACCCTAAATTTTGCGGGCCTGATGCAGGCTCGGGTCTGGGCTGGGCCTTAACAAAAAACCTAGGTCCAAAGTTAGTGCACTTGCACAAACAAATTGCATTTTTTGCATTCTATTTGGTTGGGCAGAAAACCAAACTCCGGAAACTGGTTTCCATGGAAAATGATATTTTCCTTGTGTTTAAAAGAGTGCCTCTTGGAAAGAGTAATATCTGCTAAAACTTACCTTGGGCCCAAGTACTCTATTAGCAAGAAGAGATGTATGCAAAACCAACAAAATCAGAAGCCCAAAACCTAACATTGATGCCTGCACCCAATTCCTTTCTTTTGATAAGTTGCTACAGCGGAAAAATTCACAGGATACTATTTGGACTTTGTTGTGTGCCTCAACAGCATCAGAGACCCCCAGGAGCTCCAAACTTTGTATTATAAATAGAGAAGTGGACTACACCATTGGAAAGATATTGACTTTGGCAAGGAGCTAATGATTTATCAGCATTTTCATACATATCTATTAGTTTTATGGTGATAAAATGTACAAAAAAGGGCTCGAATTTTCAAAAAGACTAGTCTTTAGTGAATCAGAGTCTAAAGACAATACTCATAAAAGGTAATAGGTTGCCACATTAAAGTTTATGAATAGAACATGGTTATCTACACTAATACATTTTCCCCAATTCCTTTATACTTAAAAATTATGCTTCTTAGATCAATGTTATATACGA
Organism: Nelumbo nucifera; assembly: GCF_000365185.1. The sequence goes on along the minus strand of NW_010729147.1, from coordinate 829,496 downwards.
TTAGAAAAATGAATCCAATAAAGCTTATAAACCTCTATGAATATATGCATGTTTGTGGGGAAGGGGGATCATAATGTATTGGACCTACATGCTTTACATATTAACCAGCACTCACATGAAATTTACTAGCTTGGACCAACTTACAATAGTTAAATGAGACAACAAGGTTGGATTGGATGGATCTCCACACCACTAATCCCTTTTTAACAAAACTGGAATCCTCTATTGAACATCCATTTGCTTGTGTCTAAAGATTAGGGAACTCTATAGATGATAGTCCAACTAAAGCCGATATGGGCAGAGCTTAGTTGTATTGAGTTCTGATTTTGATTTGGGTCTTATTAATTGTTTATGAACAGTATTTACAATCTGCCATCCAAGATCCTTGTTAATTGTTTATGGAGAATTCTGGGCGCATTTACATCTTCCTCACAAGGTGTTTTTGTCAATGGAAGGCAGATTTTGATTAGGCCTTTGGTTGCAAATGATTGTATAGATTTCAGAATTCACAATGTCATGCCAATTTGGACTATTGCATTAAACAGGCCTTTGCTTGACTACCTCAATAAGCCATAGCCCAAAAACCCTAAAGTAACAGTAAAGAACATCCACTTGATATGATGTTTGAGATAGAACCCATTACATAAGTGTTATGTGATTCATTATTTGATCTATCTAGTTCCACATGCAGGGTGATTTAATCATATAATAGTCATAACACTCTTATGAGAATAACCTCTAATGGCTAATGATACACTCCTGAACTTCTAAATCATATGAAAAGCTACCATCTCTTATTCACCATTAACCACCTTTGTTCTCCTCCACCCTCACCAATATAGAGAATATACTAAATCATATGAAAAGCTGCCATCCCTTATTCACCATTAACCACCTTTGATCTCTTTCACCCTCATCAATATAGAGAATATATCAGTTTCAGCCCCTCAAAAAGCAATAAAAACTCAGCCCTCAAGGAGTTTCCAAACTAATAGCCTATGAAATTAGCATTCATTTTGATAAACCTTTTTACTATGTCACCCAAGTATGGAGTTTTGATTATTGGTTGGGATCACTTGCTTGTTTTCATAACCTTTAAAAAGTCAAGGTTGCACTCTTTTTTTGAAAAATAATAGATGTAATTCCCTAACCTAGCTTGTTCGGCCTACCTTTTTAATGTTAAAAAAACAGACCATAGAGTGAAATAGTTGCCATGACTAAATAATACAAAATGTGTTTTTTTTCCTCTTTTTTAACATAAGAATCTAATGGACAAGGAAAGAAGCAATTTCAAACTGAACTATTGTATATTATGATTCATGCATGCTACTTGTGTGTTTGTTTATAGGATGCTTGTCTTATAGACTCCTATCTAGGATCATTGGCTAAAGTTGAATAGGTTTTGATTATTTATATAATGTGGTTTTAGATGTTAGGAACCATTATAAGTAAAAAGACAGGAAATACTATAAACAATAGAAAGTTGGGTACATTGAGATTGATTTAAGTTGTTAGATTTTGTTTGTTTCAAATAACCCATTCCTATCCTATTCTATAGACATATATGGCCTCTCAATTTGAAATAGTATATGAAGGTAGAACCAATGAATCAGCCACATGGAGTGAGGTTAAAGAACAGACATTCAATGAATTGACAGTAGATCACGTGAGGCTCACAATAGACCAACCTTGACATTTAACAATGATGGTTGGAAATATATTGTTGAGAAATTCAACAAAACATGCAACAAGGTGTATACTCGTTACCAATTCAAAAATAAATTCCATCACTTGAAGTGATTTAACAACTACCAACAAATATGCAATCATACTGGAGTTACAATAGATCCATTGACGAAAAAACCAACTGCTAGTGAGAGTGTTTGGGACTTCTTGATTACGGTAAGAGTATTATATATCATTTTTATTTGTGTTTATTTGAAGGATTTCAATTGATAGGATGCTAACACCAAACTAGTATACTTCATGTAGAAGTATAAGTGGGCAAAGCAAATAAAGAAAAAGGGTTGCTTCTATATAGAAGAGTTGGAGATCATCTTCTCTAGAACTAGTGCTACATGCAAAACATCTATGGGTAATGTTGAAGCACCTTCAGATGAAGAGAATGATTATGTCCCACAGACACAGGATCTATTTATTAATCTCTCTCCTAGTGATGTTCATATGCCTTATCCGTCCACACCTGAGACCCCTGTTTTTAAGTCAGACATTGATACTAACCAACAAAATGAAAAACTTACAAGGACTAGTTCACTCCCCACCTCTCTTAGAAAGAGGAAGAGGAAGAGGATCAGGCAAGGAACCGAGTTCTTGCCTGCAATGGATGCATGGGCAGAGTTCAACAAGGCTAGAGTAAGGCTACTAGAAATTCAAATAGAAAGACAAAAAAGGATAAAGAGAAGGAAGAACAACGCAACAAAGATGTACCTACAACAGAATGCATGAATGTCATGAACAACTTTTTAATGATTGGAGTTGTGAATGTTCAACAAGTTTTGAAGGCAGCTAAGATATTGAAGGAGGAGCATTGGAGACAGATGTTTATGTCATTTACATCTGAATGTCAATTGGAGTGGTTGAAGAAACTTTAGACATTGAAAACTTTGAGTTATTTGTCTATTACTTTTATAAGTCCTTGTTTAACTATCAAACGTTTTTTGAGTGATTGGATATTTTGACAATGTGACTTTTTGCTTATGCTAAACTTTTTTTTATTATGTTAAGTTATTTTTGATACATTAATTATGTTAACCTTTTTATATGTTAATATGTTTCGTTATGTTCTATTATATTTCATCTCTTAATTAGTATAGCAATGTATGTATGTTCTCAGGAATTCTATGGATATCAATGAAATAGATGACATCCCTTTTAATGAATGGGATGAAGATGATGATGAATTCTTTGTACTTGTCTTTGTTAATGGAGTGGTAAGATACTACAACATATACTTTGTTAAACAACTGTATTGTACATTGAGGATGAGTGGGCATACATTTGTGATAGTGTTTGGATGATTTAGAGCATCCTGATAAAGTGTACAACACATTTAGCATGGAGAGACATGTATTTAAAAGTTTTTCCAGTCTCCGTGGCCTTTTATCCAATAATCGGAATATCATAGTAGATGAATCACTTGCTATCTTTATTTTGACTGTTGGTCACAATGAAAAATATTGAATGATTGCAAGTAGGTTCCAACACTCCAAAAGTACTATTAGTGCTCACTTTAGAACTTGCAAAGCAATTTGTAAACTTGGGAGAGAGTTGATTTGACCACCATCATTTGAAGAATTGCAACCACATATCAAACATTCAGAGAAATATTACCTATGATTTCAGGTATTTAATTGGTTTCTTGTATATCTTTATATGTTATGTATTATTTATACATTGACCATGTATATGACAACAAAGGATTGTATTGGGGCAATTGACGGTACACATATAAGTGCATGGGTTCCTTTGGCCGAACAAATCCAATACAAGGAGAGAAAGTCGTGTTGCACCACAAATGTGTTGGTTGTATTCTCGTTTGATGTGAAATTAACTTTCATTTATGTGGGTTGGAAATGATCTACCCATGACTCTAGGGTATTTGCAGAAGCTATTTCTCGACCACATTTAGAATTCCCACATCCTCCCGCAGATAATAGATTTCAACATTTTTAGTTGGTATAAATCTATTTACCTATGTCTAATGCATTCTATTGCATATGGTTTTTGTAGGAAAATATTATCTTGTGGATTCTGGATTTCCTGGTGGGCCTAGATATCTAACACCTTATTCTGGTGAACGATATCATCTAAATGACTTTAGAGGGCAAAGAAAAAGATTTCAGTCAAAGAAATAATTATTTAATTATAGGCACTCATCCCTAAGAAATGTTATAAAGAGGTGCTTTGGGATATTGAATGGAAAATTTCCTATCTTGCAGAATATGCCATCATTCGATTTACGAATGCAACAATACATCATAATGGCATGCTTCATCACCTATAATTTTATTAGGCAAAAAGCCATTCATGATAACGACATCAACCGATGGGCAATGGAAGACATGACTATTGAGGATTCAAATGAAACCAATGTGATTCTGATGAGGAGAATGAACAAATAGATATACAAATAACCAATATTATGGACAATATAGCAAATATGATGTAGGAGCAATACCAAATTGAATAGTTTTAGTTTTAGTTTTAATTTGAATTTTGAATAATATGGTTAACATATTGGATATGCTTGAAACATTTTGAACCTGTAGTACAATAGTTCAAAAAACCAGTAGACTAATATTTTGATGCTATGCCTATCTTATAACATTGGTTTTTGTTATTTATATTTAAATACTAGTTGTAATGTAGGTGATTTTTTCCACCAACTAGTATGGAATCCAATGGATTATTAGTTTGATGTTATGCTTGTCTTGTAAATAATTTGTTATCTCGTTTGCTTAAATATTATTTTTTAATATTTTTATTAATAAAATAGTACTTTTTATTTTTTAATTATTTTATTTCCATTTTGTTAAAATTAATATTTATTGGTTAATATTCAACTGTTGATGCCTTTTCTCCAATTTATTTATCATATAAATTGTAAAAATTAGAATGATCGACTGTATAGATTACTTCATAAAATGTATATGAGATACATGAAATCAAAAAGTGTGGTGTGGACTAGTCCACACCACGCCTATAGAACACCATTGTGGGTGTGGACTGGTCCAATCCACACAGTTTGTCCACAATTCAGAACAGTTGTGGACTGTGGTGTGGTGTGGGATGGTCCCTGCCATAGGGTGTGGTGTGGACCAATCCACACTCACCAATTTCTCATCCACGCTACAGAACACCCCCTTAGTGAATGGAACTAAACATGGCTTAGGACAAGGGGTTTGAAATGAAGGGTAAAAGGCTCAGAAACTTATTTATAATGGGAAACCAGAATACTAAGAACAGAGGGCCGGTGCGTAGTTGGAAAGTCCGAAATTGTTGAAATGCGACGTTGCTAATGACGGAGAATGAGAAGAAATCCAACGGTGAGAAACCACAAAAAATATGGAGAAAAATAGGATTGGCACTACCGCTAGATCACTCATTCTCGTTGGGGAAGATGATGAACAATGTTCGCAAATGGTGTGTTAATGATTTGAGAAAATGACAATAAGAGGAAGAGAGAAGAGAAAGGAGAGAAAAATGGGAGAAAAGGGGATCAGAGGAGGAAACTTGCCGTCGTTGCCGCTATAAGTCAAGAGGGAGAAGTGAGTGAACAGTGTCGAATCAGAGGGAGAGAGATCGAGTGAGGTAAAAGGTGGAGATTGGATTGGGTTTCTGGTTTGTCATTGCCACCCCCTCTGTTCAAACGAAGAGGAAAGTGAACGGTGCGGTCCAATTAATTCTTGATTAGGTCAAATTTGAAACCTTATGTCCTTTTTATAATAAACACCAGGGGTAGTTTTGTAAATTTTTTAAAAAGGCAATTTTGTAATTTTGATACATTTGGTAAAAAATGTTCTAGGGGGTTGAACCATGTTTTTGGTTCAAGAATGGGGTTTGGGTAAAGGATCAAGGTGTTGAGATGAATGTTGTGGTTTAATCAGTTTGAATGTGTTACAATCAAGGGAATTTTGGTTATGAGTGTTTAGGCTAATGAGAGGGGTCGAAATGGAATCTTCATTTGATGGAAGGGTAAATGAAGGAATTTTGAGTCAAGATTTTATAGGGAGGTATTTTAGGATGTCTTGAGTTTAATGGTGGTGTCTAATATGAGGATTGAGGTATATACGGGGTTGATCGTGGCCATCAAATTAGTATTGGGTAAATTTAACAGTGGATTTTGGGGCTTTTGGGTTGAAAGTTGGGTTTTCCAGGCTCTTGGATGTTCCAAAGAGATTGGAGGGGTCTGATCGGGTATTTGGAGTAAATTGGAGGTTTAGGTGACGGACCGAGCAAAAATCAGATGCTAACAACCCCTAATGCAAAGAATGTTTTTTTGAATTCAAAAAATTGTCCAATATCCATTTTAACCTCATATATGAAAATTTTTGTATATGTTTTGGGGTATTATTGAAAAACAAAAAGTTGTAAGAGTCATCTTTAAGAGATCAGAGATAAGAGGAAACCAACACCCATTTTCCTATTAAAGTTGTAAGATTTCTCTTAAGAGATAAGAGTTAAGAGAAACGAACATGCCCCAAGAGTCCTTTGATCTCAATGTTTACATGGATTTTCTTTCTTATTTTTCACATATGTGGTTATTTATTTTTAAATTGAGGGTTATTAAACTCACCATGACTTTTTTTGCATTTCTCTTAAATTCACCATAGCTTTTCAAAATCTATACAGAGCCCCTTAAAAGTGAGTCTTATTGTCCAAAACTCACATTCCATTAAGATTTCTGTTAGATCACCATTAATGGTCATTAATAGAAGTTATCCACATAAGCATTTAAGTATTTTACATGATCAAACTACCTCTAAATGACCAGTCAACCTTATTAAATATTTTATGGCAAAATTACCCTAGCTACTATGGGCCTATGTTCGTGTCAAGTGTAATTTTGTTTTGAAAAATATTTAATAAGTTTGATTGGCCATTCAAGAGTAATTTGGTCATGTAAAATACTCACATATGCTCAAATGCTTATGTGAACAACTTATGTTAATAATCACTAATGGAAATCCAACGAAAGATGAATTTTAATAAAAAACAATGACAAAGACTCTCTGAGGTTTTAGATAAGATTCCTTAAATTAAAGATATCCCCTTCTATCACAATAAAAGCACTCTTGTATCTTAATTTTCCTAATAAAATCTAGGGAAACTATCCAAAACACACCATCACTTTTTATGAATTCTCTTAAACTCATCAAAACTTTTCGAAACGTCTAAAACACACCATGTTACTAACTTGACGTTAAATAGACTAACGGGAGTTAACACATTACTATTTTACCCTTCATAGAAAAATATAAAATATATACCTATATATTTTAATATTTTACCTACAAAAACATGAAAAAAAGGAAAATGTTCAAAAATATTTTCAAATATAAAATACATAAAAACACAGAAATTACAAAAAAAATAAAAAACTATAGAAAATGAAAACAAAATCAGAAAATAATAATTGTAGAAAAACACAAAAATTGTAAATAAATAACAAAAAATACAGAAAAATTTATAGATTGTAAAAAATAGAAAAATGTAAAAAAAAATTAGAAAAAAACATTGGAATTTATAACAAAAAACAAAAAATGGAAGAAAAAAAATTGAAAACTAAAAAATACAAAACAAACTTGAAAATATAAAGATTGGATAAAAACAGAAATTGCAAATATACATAAAATGATAAAAAATAAAAAATTATATATTATAGAAAAAAGTAAAAAATTGTAATAAACACAAGTGATAAAATTTTCAAAAAGATAATAAAAACCTACACAAAATACATAAAATGCTAAAAATTAAAAAATATCAACAAAAGCAAAAATTAATAAAATAATTATATATTTTAGAAAAAATAAAAAATAAAAAACAAACTACTAAAATGAAAAAAAAATTTCAAAAAATAAACAAATACTATATACATTGAATTTGAAGATTGTTGCAACAAAATTTCAAAAAAAAAATTTCAGACAATCAGATAAACAATTACAAAAATATTTTTTTGCATAAATTTGTAGAACCCTCAATGGGGATTTACATTCCAGATTCAAAAGAATACATTGTAAATGTTTCAAAACATCAAAAATCTTTGAAATTTATGATCGTCTTCTTTCAAATCTTCAAACTAGTAGATTGTATTCTTCAAGATCTAAGCGAGAGAGAAGGTGCTATGGTGGCAACAAGATCCGAAAAGGGTGGTGCAACGACGACAAGATCTGAGTAAGAGAGAGGGTGGTGCGGCAACCTTCAAGAACGAGAGAGAAGGTGGTGCAGCGGCCAGATCTGAGCAAGAGAAGGTGGTGTGGTGGCCAGATCTGAGCGAGAGAAGGTGGTGTGGTGGCCAGATCTAAGCGAGAGAGAGGGTGATGTAGTGATTACCTTCAAGATCTGGGCGAAAGAAGGTGGTGTGGTTGCCAGATCTGAGCGAGAGAAGGTGGTGCGGTTGCCAGATCTGAGCGAGAGAGAGGGTGATGTAGTGACTACCTTCAAGATCTGAGGGAGAGAAGATGGTGCGGCAACCAGATCTGAGCGAGAGAAGCAAAGGAGAGAGAGAGAGAGAGAGAGAATTTTAGTCTAACCCTAACCTAAATTACTCTTTTCCCCTAATTCACCATTTATGGGTAATTTTGGTCATGAAAAAGTGTTATTTATGCTGACATGGCTATTTATGTTAAGAAACATTAACGGCGCACTAACGGAAGGTGAGTTTTAGAAAATAAAACTCATCTGACATTGTGAGTTTTGGATGTTTTGAAAAGTTGTGGTGAGTTTAAGAGAATTCATAAAAAGCGATGGTGGGTTTTGGACAATTTCCCTAAATTCTATTATCGTTCTCTCTAATAAAGATAGGGCCCATTTGTCGCTTCTTTCTGCGCGACCTTTCGGCTATTTACAAGCTGGGAAGACCGATTTTCGGTCTATTCCTATTTGGCTCACAGAAGATCTAGTTGCCAAAAGACGGTGCGTCGAAAAGACGCAAGAAGCCCATTTCGGGCTGATTTTGGGAAGCTTCAAATGAAGCTTCCCGCATCTTTCGCATTTTAATCTCACGCAAAAAGACACGAGCAGACGCACGAAAAGACACACATTTGCCAAACTGTCTTCGGACTGTCCAATCTTATGTCAAAAGCTCAATGCATCTTTTGACTATCAGAGCTACAAGAAGATCTTCTCAAAAAGACACGCCAAACAGGCCCATAATTTTTAAAACACACTTTCTCTAATAATTACTATTTGACTATTTGTAACATCTACCCTCCGCAATTACTATTTGACTATTTGACTATTTGTAACATCTCTCCAATAATAAAATCTAGGGAAATTGCCTAAAACTCATCATGAGTTTTTAACATTTCCCTTAAACTCACCACAAATTTTCAAATGTCTAAAACTCACAAGTTTTTATTTTCCAAAACTCACCTTCCGTTAGTATGCCGTTAATACTTCTTGATGATGCACAATCTGGCCGGTCTTAGCTGTTGATGATCTTGCCTCTGAACTGAGTAACAGGGACCTGAAACGGAAGGAGAAGAGAAGCTCCGGGGAGAACC
>NW_010729147.1:752138-792319 GCF_000365185.1 Nelumbo nucifera | reverse complement strand
TCTAGGAGTGAGTGCGCGAGGTGGTTATAAAAGGATCTCCACCCCCAAAGATGAGGTATGCAAACTTTGTGCTATCTGGTTTTATCTTGCCTTTGAAGGATTCTAACTTAAGCTTCGGAGCCTTTACACCGGGTTCTCCCTGGAGCTTCCTCATCTCCTCCGTTTCAGGTTCCCTGCTACTCAGTTCAGAGGCAAGGTCGTTGACAGCTAGAACCGGCCGGATTGCGCATCATCAATTATTAACTAGAAAAAGTCTGCCTTACTTAGATAGTTGACTCTTTAATAGGCCACCTTAACCTCTAGGTGGCAGATCAAATGGTCCAGAAAAAAACTGGAAATTTGCCAATATATTTTATTGTTTTTTATGATGGGTAAAAGGCTATGCATCCCGGATTTCCTACTAACTCAGTGACACGGTGATAGGTGTTCCATCATCGTATGGCCTCTTATCACGTGCAACAATTTCAACCTGAGAATCTACTTTCATCACCTTCCACCTTGATACGAAAATATAACAGCGGCAACCAGAACTCATTTCCCTTTAGAGTCCCCCTTCTCTCATCCCCTCTGTCGTTCTCTTTCTCTCCCTCTTCCCTCTCGTTCTTCCTTTTTCTTTCTCTTTAGCTACTGTTTATCGTCTTTTCCACGAAAATAGAGAATTCACAGCAATGGTATTCTCTCGAAGTAGGAGATTCAGACTGAGATTGGTGACACGTCTGAAAACGTTAAAATTGAAAGTTTTGAGGTTTGGGAAGAATATGAACAAAACCAGAGAGAGGAGACTATCTAGAACTTGTCGTGTAGATGATGAAATCGACCTTTTTTAATTAGTCTTTTATCTTCACAACCCGCATGCCATACCAGAGAAATGCAGAGGATAATGGCAAAATAGATGTAAAGAAACGAGAGAAGATAAGCGAAAAAGAAGCAAAAAAATAAAAAAAAAGGTTGCAAGTTGGGTTGGGATTTACTTGATTTATGCTCTGCCTGATATTAGATGCTACAACATGGGATGGCAATATTCGTCGTTCAAAGTTGAGTGGAGTGTGATTTCAATCGGGGAAAGCTATTGCCAGTTCTGCTCAACTAATAGAAGAAGTAGGACCGCAGAGCATTGGAGGATAACTGTGGGAACTTGAAAATAACGAAGAAAAAAGTAACAACTAGAAGGGAAGACACAAAGGTAGTTAAAGAAGACGATGAATAGTAGTTAAAGAGAAAGAAAAAGGAAGAACAAGAGGGAAGAGGGAGAGAGAACGACAGAAGGGAGAGAAAGTGGAAGGCGATGAAAGTGAATTCTTGGGTGAAAATTGTTACACGTAATAAGAGATCACATGAAGATAGGACAACAGCCACCGTATCATTGAGTTAATAGGAAGGGAAGCATAATGTTTTTAGTAGGGAAATCCAAACTGAAGGCCATGACCCAATGTTGGTCCCAATTGTCTGGGATTTCACATTCAAACCCGCGTTCTCATGCTTCACAGCCCAAAATTATTATTTTTTGATGAATCCACCAAAAAATATCTCTAAATATGGCATTCAATCCCCAAATTTCTGTATATATTTTTTGCCAAAGTATCAAAGTTTATTTTGATAGTTGAATTGTTGGGTGGAACCGTGGAAGTTGGTTGGAGGAAGAGAGCCATTTGCCGCGGAAGTAATGTAGGTTTGGAATCTTGGCTACACTAATTTTGAGACATGGTCCACTTGAAACGAAATGGCATTCAAGGGAAGGTATCCTTGAATTGCCACCCTACCATCCATTTATGTGGCAATATCTCTCTCCACCACATACAATGAAAACTATTATTTTGTCGGGTACAAATGCAATACATGATACAGTTCAATTGACATGGACAAGCTTGCCAATTAACAAGAGACGAGCCTCAAAACGTAGTGTAGACTTGTGAAGATTACACTTAAGGTCCCCCTTTGTGAGGGCTGAAGAGCTGCAGTTTCTGGCTTTCCAAAGTGAGCCCCACACGGACAGCTTAGGTCTAGTAGTGCTTCAAAGCAGCCGAACCAATTTAGTTTAGCTGACTCTTCATCTCCCCCCCCCCCAAATGGGCCCTCAGTTTTTCTCTAACCTGGAGCTTTGAGGGCAATTTGTCTAATTTCTAACATCTTCTTCCAACGAAAGCTCCTGGAAAAATGACATCCTGCAACAAAAAGGAAGAGACTATCATCATTTCATTGTTTCATTTATTAATATTTACACTTTATGGGGAGTAATTAGGTTTTTATTCCCCATCTCCCCTGAAGTGGATGATAAGCTCTCTATCCCCCAACCTCATCACATGGTTATGATTAGGTTAAGGATGTAAACAGATCGGATTGGATTCGAATTAGGATATATCTAAACCCGATCTGATATTATATATCCGAGATTCGATATGATCTCATAAATGGTGATTTGAATTTGAATTCATTAAGGATGTTGGATATTAATATGTATGTATAAATTGTATCAGATTGGATAAGGAATGATCTGAATCCAATCAAATTTTCAATCAGATCCAATTACCGGTCCATTTTTCAATCAAATCCAATTATCCAATATAACCCAAGAATCTGATAAAGGATTATTCAAGTCCAACAAAAATAGGATCGGATCAGAACAAACCTTAATTTGGGCCTATAAATATATGAATCGTGGTAGCAAGGCTCAAAGTACAAATACAACATAGCCGATATGGGCTGATATACACCCACTAATTAATGCAGACCAATATGACCGATATGCATCTAAGTACAAAATTCTGTTAATACTAGTAAAAAATTTGTAAGAAAAAATTACTTGCATATTAACTTCACTTAATTTTTGGGTTTTACTATTCATATGTATAACATATTATTCAATTTGAGGTGATGCACCGAGGATCATGCATATAATTTTATAATAGTGGATTTATGTATATTTGGATTCATACATAAGCATTTTACATAAACTAGATTAAGGAGAGTACAAATTCATAAGTGTAGAAATCATAATGGATTCAAAGTTTCAAACTAAGTGATCTAGTATCAGGACTTCGCTGCCCCATTATAAGTAAGTTATGGGTGGATTGTGTTTGTCCATACAAGCCCAATAGGGTTTTACGTATCGGACACGGTGTAGATTTTTATTCTCTAATCTCTAACACATACAAGCTATTAAAGCATATGTTTCTTATGCCTTTATCCCTCATGTATGATTAATTCTATTGTAGAATTTGTATGTATGTAAGATTTATGTGGATGCATTGTACATGTCATATCCATACATACATACATATATATACATATTGGTGAATTATAAATAGAAAAGGCTTAATTTGCCTACATATTGCCTACACATGGACCTACCTGCATTAATCACCAATGTGAACAAAATTATTTCGACAGTAACATGTCTGTCAAATACTAATGTGAACGAAATAATTTTGTATTGAAATTTCCCAAACTGAATGAGAATGGGACTGCATGAAGAAGGGATGGATGACTCATTTGAGTTGCTGCTTTGATTTCCCATGTGCTACAAGTTTGTGCCAGTAGGTTCATGAGTATGACTTGCCTCGTCTGAACAAGTCTTAACATGAATTTGGAATGTCGCAGCTGAGTGGTTGCACAAATTTGTACATGAAATAGCGAGAGGGAGAAAAAGGATTTCAATTCATGAGAAGCAACAAATGTGGTGGGGCAAGGGTGGATGCAAAGGACAATGCACATGTGTTTAACCTAGATTTTTTCGCCAATGTCATAGTAACTGAAACGGTCACTCAACATCACTCTGAATATAGAGCATGGTTTTCAAAATCGGATTAGATCGGACGGTCAGACCGGAAAAACCGGGAACCGGTCCGTTTTCTTCCAAAACCGTTGATTTTGGTCAGAAAATCGTTGAACCAGCTGGTTAAACTGTTTGAACCGTTCGAACGGTTTTAACTGTTTTTCAATTTTTTATTTTTTTATTTTTTTTTTGTCAGAATGAGCCGGTCATTCAGATAGAACAGTCGGACCGTTCGAACTGGTAACCGGACCCCTGACCGGTTCGATCACCGGTTCATTTTTAGAAACCATGATACAGAGAGCATGTTTTTCATGGTAAAGATTAATGGACCTTATGTAATGTGTAATACTTAATAGTTAGTACCAAAAGAAAAAATTAGAGCTATTTTCATCAATTTGACAATTTCAGTATTCAAAGTGGTCCACATGGCAAAAAGTTCCTTACAATCAGGGATGGCATATATACATCGAGGGGCAGCTTTAGTTGCAAGGACATTAGTACCTGTTTGAGTTGCTCTTCTGCTTTCATGAATTTTGAGGTATGAAAAGCAGTTGACAGTCCGTTCCTTCCTCATTTCCAGATGCATTCATTGATAAGCATTTTAGACCTTATTTGTTTTTCGGAAAACTATTTATCTGGGTAAATGCAGTATTTGGATAAGTTTTTTCAGGGAAATACTTACTTGGATAAGTATATTTATTTATGTTCTTTTATTTCTCATATAAATAAGACAATGACCATTTTAGTCATAAAAATGTATTATTAAAAAGGGTATTTTTGTCTCATTCAAGTATCGACAACTTTCTCCTTAGGTGGGAAAGTTATTTACCCACCTAGGAGATGGGTATCACTTACCCGGATAAGTGATACTTAGGAAAATAAACTTTCCCAGGTCCCCACATAAATCTGAAAAAAGAACATGAAATTCTTGGTCAATGAGATTTTAGTTTCCATTTACCAACTTTCTCCCTCTCAAAATCTGAAAACGAACACTCCCTTACAGTAATTTCTCCAGGAGATGGGGTTTCTACGGGCTACAGCTTAGGTTAAACCATCTCAAATGAAAACAAAAAAAAAAAAAAATTTGGGTCTTTTTAAATTGTAGGTACAACCAATCTGTATGGGTGGATGATAAGTTTACACCTCCTTGTTATTGTGAAAAGTATTAAATGTTTGGCCCACCATGAAAATGAAAAACTGATTGTTCCTGCAATTTAACTGGAGCCAAAGTCTCCTCAAATGGGTCTTTACATGGCGTTTTCCAAATGCAAAACTTGGACTCTTGGAGCAAGAATTGATTCGGTGCCCATTGGGGAGGGCTGAGTTTCTGAGTCTGGCTTTCTTAAGTGCGCCCCACTTGGACAGTTTGGGAAAAGCATACATAAACTGAAACCGTGTACGGTTTGGGATAAGCTTCTGGGTTTATGCTTTTGAAGCCAAAGGGCTTAAAAGCGTTTTAACTTGAGAGTATAATTAATATTTTCTAAAAGCAACTCTTACTAAAAGCTAATGAAAACATTTATCTGGCTCAATATGTTTTCTAGAATCCAAAGTTGAAGAGCAAAAGCTTGTTCAAATGAAGCTTTCCATGTTGCTTTCTACAACCAGAGCATGGGAATTATGAGGGATGAAGATGCAATATATGATGGAGAGAGGTTGGGACCAAGTTGCATGATAGCAGCTAGCTTTGGGCCTTGGTTAAAGTCTTTGTGTGGTGAGTCACATCAATATATATGAGCATGTGTAAAAGAGGCAATTAGGGGCGGCTCATGCATTGAAATTTCACATATGTTTTTGGACCTATTCTTATCTTCCTCTTTTATTCTTTTGGGCTTGAGGGGGTTGTCTAAAATATTCAAACTTCCTATTTGAGAAACAAAGAGACTAGACCTCCCATTCTCATTTATCGATAAGGGTGCATCAGAAAACTGACCATGACAAGTTAGAAAGCGAAGGCTGTTAAAGGGGGTAGGGTGACCAATATGTTTGCTTTTGTTCTATGAAGCCAGGACAATTGTCAATTGCTAAGTAGAGCTGTCAATGTGGTTTCAAAAATAAAGAAATAAAAATAAAGCTGTCAATGGTTTAGAAAAAAAAAAAACTAGAGCTGTTCGAAACAGGGTTAATCAGTCCTGGATCAATTATTTATCAGTTTCATAAGATAGACCTAGAAAAGATCCGAAAAGATTAAAAACGCTAAATTTTGGGAATCTTCAAATGAAGATTTCTGGTCTTTCTGTGTGATAGATTGCTTTTAAATGCATTTTTAAAAGTCTGATAGACCGAGCTGCTTATCAAATGGCCATTGTCTTTAAAGACAAGACCCCTAAAACTCAATATGTCTTTTGGCCATTTGGGCTGCTGGAAGATCTTTCTAAAAAGACTTGCCAAACAGAACCAGTCTAACCCGATTAGACCCAATTATACTTACAATCTGTAATTACCTATGGCAATAACAACTTAAAACTTTACTTTTGATAATATAAATATAATACTAATAATGAAAGTAAAATAGTGAACTATCTATATATGTTGATAAAACAAGTGTTTTATAATTATATACTCTCTATTATATTTATCCTTTTAGACAAAATATAAAAAAAAATTACAAGGAAAAACCAGGAGAGCCTTATACAATTATTAACTATATAATCAGTTTGGTTCTTAATTGATTCAGAACAGCAAGAATTGGTCATAATCCAATTATTAATCAGGACAAAATCATAGAACCAGAGCCAACATAATTGGTTCAGTCAGTTCAGTTCTATCAGGCAGACCCGACCTATTGACAGCCTTATCACTAACACCTACATGTGATTGTTTCTAGCCCTGCCTGCAAATTTTAAGGCCGGATCTGCCTATTTAGGGCCCAAATGCCCAGCCCATTTTGAGTTTTCGTTTAGGGGCCAATGGGCCAAGGCCCAAGCCAGGAATTTTCACTTGTAAATAGCAAAGTAGAGGTACTTTTTTTTTAATAAAGTGGAGTTATGTTTGAGCAAATTAATAGCAATAAAGATGTTAACAAAGATTACTTGATACCCATGGATGGTGGATTGGATGAAATGGGAACCACAATTTGGGCGCCATTTGATAACAGTTGAAGTAGCTGAACTGAAAATCTTGTTATTTTATCTTTTAATAAAATTTTAAGTGGATCATTAGCTGAAGCTGAAGTTGGGTAGATCTTTATACTTTTGAATACTTTATTGTTTAATCATTTTTATCCAATAAAAGGGAAAGCAAAAAAAAAAAAAGTATTCAGTTTAATAACTTCAGCCGTTATCAAACAACCCCCTTATGTCCTCTGATTGCCTGTAAATTGATTAGGAAAATGAGTACTAGAAAGTGATAGAAATTAACTGAATACAATGGCTGTTCAGTGGGCAATGCCAGTTATAAATGCATAGAGCCCACAATCATTCTATGTCTCACTTAACATTTATGATTGGCATGAGACGTTATCATTAATTCCACAGCCCACTAAACATCATTTTGTTCAGCTAATCCAAATTAAAAATGATAACACTCTCTAATTTTTATAAATCATTTTTCAAATAGTGATTGGTCCTCTTGATACATATATTGCAACTTTGGGATAAATCAGGAATATGAGTCAATTTCTCATGGAATATCATTTTCCAATAGTTATCACTGATTTTTCTTTACTTTTATATGCAGCTGGACAATCTCAATCTAGAATTAGAATTGTGGACAAATGGGAACCAAAGCCTTAATAATCTTCAGCATGTTTCATTATCATAATTATGAATAAAGTGAAGTATCAATTGCAAAAGAATAAATACATAGAAACAAATATGAAAAGGGAAGATGATAAGATATTAGAACTTAAAAGTATCGTCAGTTAGTCTATTTGGCAAACATACACCATGGATGATAGATCACTTGGTTGACTGCTTTTTAGTTAGTTGGGGGTGCAAGTTCACAACCCGATTTGAAGATTTTGCACTGCATCAGTTTTGGGTTTTTGGGCTAGGCCCATTCCAATTTTAACAAAATCTAACCCAAGTCCAACCAAATTGCACCTCCTACCAGTTATTTGTGTATATTTTCAATGGGTCAAGTGATCCGACCATTGGATTGACCCAATTAATCGTGACATCATCTTTGTTTTCTTCTCTCTCTCGTGCACGTATTTTTGGAAGTATCATTACGTGTTTGGTATTTATTGCATATGAGGCAAAATGAAACAATTGTTTGATTTCATCATTTATCAAATAAATAGTAAAAAATTGAAACACTTTGATTTTTGTGCATGGGGCATTTGGGAAAACGCCAAATTCTTGTTTCCCCCAACGTCCCAGTGTTTCTTGAAACCAAATGTGGATGTGTCACACTTTAATGGGTATTAATCTGAGGTGGACAATAAAAAACGTTTAAAGTGAAGCCCAACCAAACAACAAAAACAGAAAACGTTTAAAGTAAAAAACGTATAAAGTGAAAAAACACAAATAAACGGTCACCCATAAACGTAAACGAGACCAAACACCCTCTATATTATATGGTTGGATTTTATTTAATTTTTATATTATATAGTAATTAAACCAAGAACTACCCTTATCAGGCAAAATCCCTGGCCTATTCAATGCAATGTTTAATTTCCAAGGTTGCTGGCACAAGGATGCAGGTACAATATTAAGTTGCCAAGATGTCAAATAGTACCGAGTGAGTCTGTGAAACAAGAAATTCCATCTTCATGGGACCCTACTGCTCTTTCTGGGTAAGATTTTCCAGTAAAAGGTTGATATCATATAGACAGATACTTCCCTTTACCTATATCTTCCACAGTTCATTTCAAACATTACTGGCTAATACTTTCTTATTATGCAGCAAGGTTTCCACAATTCGTATGGTCCCTTTACCCATAGCCAGCAAGGTTTTATACATAGGCATCAGGTATGATATAAAGGGAACCATACAAAACTGAAACTTATGTGGTAGATTTAAATGCTCATCACCCACTCACACACCCTACCTGCATATGCAGTGATATCAATTTTGAACATCTATTGCTTGCCAAATGTTGATGCATAAAAAAGAAACAGGTTGGTTCTTTACATAGTACTATAGCTGAAAGAATAATATAAGTTGAAGATTTTTCCTCAAGTAAATATGGATATGCATGGCTCTGTCTGTATTGATTTATTGTATTTCTTATTTTCCAAACAAAAATAGTGCTCTCTTTATATTTTCCGGTAGTTTTATTTTTCTTGTACTTTTTCTTTATTTTTTTTCATGGGTCTCTTAACCAACGTGACCATGGAAAGATTCTTAGTATATTTTGAACATGACACAGATTCTATGGATGTTTGTTTGTTTGTTTTTTTTTTTTTTTTTTAAAAAAAAAAGGCATGCTTTTTTAGTTTTCCTTCCATAACATGATTCTTATAGGTTTATATTGAAAAATATGCTACTCATATTGTTGTTGGGGTGAAGATGGGAGGTCTTAGACTCCTAAGGGGACCTCCTGGCCTACAGAGGCCCAGAGGATGGACCATAATTTGCAAAGATCAATACTACCTTCTCTCTCTCACACACACATACACATTTTTTTTGTGTTTTATTATTTTCTGGAGTGAGGGATTGGAATGAGCTTCAGACAAATAAAAAACGTTGTAGACCTGATTAGATGTATATAAATTAAAGGGAAAATTCTCAATTAGTACCCTGTACTTTGGGTCTGGTGCCACTTTAGTCATCAAACTTTAAATCGTGACAATTTAGTACCCGAATGTTCAAAATATGCCAATTTAGTACATACCGTTAATCAGCCATTAAGTGAACCAGAGATTTGTTGAGATCAAACCCGAAAAATTGTTGGCATTAAGGTCAAGCATCTTGAGAGATCTCAGCTGGCCAATCTCCAATGAACCAGAGATTTGCAGACCCAACAGGTTCAGAGAGATCACATTCTGTTTCAGACTTTCAGGCCATCACATTGAATCCCATGCCAGTTACATGGAGTGGAATCGTTTGAATTCCAGCTCAACTTGATTGAGGGAGGTACAACCAAGTCTTTCAATAGTGAAAGTTGAGATTCTCCATCAAAGCTCAACCCAGCAGCAGTATGAAGCAAAGCAAAGTACAAGCACAAGCACAGGAAGTCTCTAAAAACACTACCCATTACATTTACACCATAACAAATCAAAAGACTATATTTGGAGGGAATATGGCTATGCTCACCTTTACCGAAGAACTCTTGCACAAGCACAAAACTTTGTTATCTCTTTCTTTTTGCTATTCGCCAAAAGAACTAACCCGTGACTCAACTTTCAAGTTTCAACATACTGAAACAGACTATAAATACTTCACAGGGTCAAGCCATTTCCTGGGTTATGCCATCTTCCTGAGTTTGTCAGTAGACGGACACCTAATGGCATGTGACAACGGTGTCAACATGTCATGGATACACATGAACAATGTCTTATTTCTGTATAAGAAGATGATGAGCAGTGTTTTAAAGGGTAATTTTGTCATTTTCAAAATATTTAATTTGCACATGTCATCACATGATACATATAACTGACAGTCCATTGATGGTAGGTACTAGATTGACACATTTTGAAAGTTGAATTGCCACGTCTTAAAAGTTCAGAGACCAAAGTGGCACTAGGACCAAAGTACAGGGTACCAATCGGGAATTTTCCCTAAATTTAAATTCCTGCCAATTTCAAGGGAGTGCCATTCACCGGGGAATTCTTTCTGAAACATCAGATGATGTCAACTGCTCAGTGAATCAACTTCACTTCTGTAGACTCGCTTATGTATTTCAAACCATTAAACATGATAAAATACAAGTTCTGTAGTTTCAACCATAGTACTGCCACATTCATAGATTGATTCTATGCATGTTTCAATTCCTTGACCAAGGCAAGGCCGCAAGGGGAGCTGGTCAAAGCCTTCAGTCGGTAGCATCAGAAGTTTCTTGCTCTTGCTGATCTTTTAGGACAAGAGTTTCAACGTCCAAATAAATTATAATTTACATATTCTGTAATTAATAAAATAAATTCCAAATAACTTGCATCAGACTTGAATCCATGACCCTTTTGTGAAAATGTAATACCTACTAAACTGACCTTGCTAACAAACATAAATCTGATCATATGGTAACATATTAGGTGGATCCAAATTTGATCAAATTATATATGGACCTGACTTTTGAGATCCAAATCCATCTTAACCTCGAATTCATTTTTGGGCAATTGGATATATCATTGACAACCTGAATTCCAACTGACCACACATGAAGGGGCTTCTAGGTAAGGAAGATTTGGCATAGGCAGACATATAGGGACTCCACCCCATGGTCACTCAGTGTCTCTCCAAAAACAGAGGCACGAGATTAAATCAGTGTAATTGCAGGCTCTCCGTGGTAAGGTCAGTGGATTTCTCATGAACTCTGCTCTATCCCCACCCCTTAATCCCCCTGTAATGTGTAATATGTAATACCAAAAATATATAATAATTAAGAGACAAAAGAAACAATATATCATTTTCTGAATGGAATAAAGAGATACAGTGCACTAACAAAAATGAAATAGGTGTCTCCTCAGCATAAAAGGAAAAAAGAAACAATTGCTTTCTTTTAACCATGCTACTCTCACCTGGCAAGATACCAATCGCCAGGTTTGGTTAGGCAGTTACAGCAGGAGGGGTATACCACCCATGGTGGATCTCCACAGCCTTCTTTCTTCTGGCAAGCCGAGATTTCCTGCGGGCTCCAGTGTTTCTGTGCAGTGTTCCCACCTTGACTGCCTTATCAATGACTGAGTAAGCTTCAGCTATCAACTTTTCAATTGGAAGAATTTCCTCAGTTTGAGCATCAGCTTTCTTCCTAAGCACATCTAGTGCTTCCAAAACCTGTAATAGATGTCATGAATCACATGTCAACCATTTTTTTATGCGCACATGTCAATCATTTTTTTTATTGCGCACATGTCAAGCATTCAACATCCATATTTATCTTTTATTGCATTTAATGACTTGGTTGATCCAATTTTCTTTTTCCTTACTTCCTATCATTTCTTTAGGCATTTAAGCCTCTTCCTTTTTTCTTAAAGCTGTTACTGTTAGCCCTCTGAATCAGAGAAGAAGGATAACTAGTACAAAAACACTTGGTTCTACCCAACCATGTCCAATAATGAGCTCAAATACATTCTTGAATACAAAAAAGAAGAGATGGAAACAAACCTACTCAAAAAACTACATAATTTCAAACTTACAGTAAATACATAGAAAACGCACATGGTTCAGTTTCCATGTACTTAATCACTAACAGTTCCACCGTGCATTAAGCTGAAAATATTGCTTGTTAACTAGAAGATCTACTAGTTTTTTTTTCCCTGTACACATGAATGAGTGTCCATGCACTTAGACCATAAATATAAGGTATGATACTTTCATCTACAAGACTACAACCACTGCAGACATGAAAAGACAATTTCATAAGCTCAGATATTTCACCATTACAAATTTATGACTTCATGGGAATATGATAAATTGCAATATTATGGACTTTTTTTAGTCTGTTCAAAATTATGGGCTTAAATGAGTGAAATGAAAAATTGCAAATGCATTGTAAGAACTGAATATTAAAAAGTTGATTATAGAAGGTGATTCTGAAATTGTGGTGAATTGACAAATAGAGGACAGTTCTAAGCTCTGGAAATACAACAATGAAAAGAGTAAGTTCAAGTGGTTCACCAAGGACGTGGAAATACATTGTACATGGATAAAGAGAATTGCAAATGCATTGGCAGATGGTCTAGCTAAACAAGGGGTAAACAGAAATACTATGTTCTGGGCTGCTTTGTATTTGTAATTGTAATTGCTTCATGGTCAGAATGTACCTTGGGTAGTTGGGAGTTAAGATTCTTTAGCTCCCTCCTCTGTAACTCTGATAATCTCAATCTTTATTAATAAAAGTTCATTATTATTGATCAAAAAATAAAATAAAATGAGTGAAATGAAAAATTACCAAAAAAAATGAGTAAAATGAAAACATATTCCTCTGTAGTAAGATACTCTTAGTCTCCTACAATTAGACTAAATCTAGATGCATTACAAGATATGAAGTCTCTATCTTTGGTAGCTGAATAAAGTTGTATCTTTGTATATGCTATAACCCAAATCCTTTCTTCAAGGACAAAAAATATTCATCTTCCTGGTTAAGGACAAATGGTATAATGGTAATAAATCAAAACTTTAAGAACTCTTGTACAACATATATAACCAAAAGAACTGCATAAATCATACTTGAACAGTAGTCATATACTCCTTTACCATTTGGTGGATAACTTGCATTCTGACATGCAACCCTCATGATGGAGCTCAAGACTCCTTATGCATATTAAGTCACTATTTTTATTTGCAATATGTTATAGATAAAAGGCCATCACCAAATATTGGCCCCAGCTATCAGCTAAGAATTTGTGGTATGTAACAATCTCAGATTTACCAAAGCATGTCACCTCATAGGAAATTGATGGATATTTCTGGATTTCATTTTTTAAGCATGTCCTTTTATGTAGATATCATTAATGCCTACAATGGAAACAAAGATGATGAGAAGATTCAATGAACTGACATATTAAATCTTCTCCTTGCATTCTTCTGCACCAACGACTCATTCTCATCAAATTTTCACAAACATCAAACAGAACATATCTCTCAACCCTGAACAAACACAAATTTAAGATCCAACCAGCTTGCACTGCAAGAAAATCCAATAATGATGCATCTTTTCTTTCCCTAAGAAGATAACCAAGTTGCCATGTATCAGTATATTAGGATAGTAGCCCAATAGTCAAATAAGAAGTAAAATATAAGACCTGTACAACAATCAGATGAAACAAGATAAAAATAACATGGTGCAGGAGGTTGTGAGAGTCAACTTGCCTTCTCCTTGGCCTCCAGATCTATGACTTCCCTATAACCCCCCAGTATGGTTTGACAAGTCTCCAAATAACTAGAACATGAACACAAGGCCACTTTGGCACATATGTTGCACCAAAGTCTAAGGATCATCTATACATTGTCCTCATCCTAATAGTCGTTGAATATGCTATATATATGGACCATAATCTTCAGTATATCAGGCATAAGGTGGTGTCCGATAACTTATGAAACAGGTACTTAAAGTAGATTGCTAAAAAGACACCAAATTTATTTCCCACATTCTTCTTTTAATGCCTGCTTTAGCAGCTATCAAACACCACCGAAGTACAGTAGAGAAAAGGATGGTTAACTGGATGAATTGTAAGACTAGAAGGACCAAGTCTGAAATTAATACACTTATAAGAATCTAGGAGCAGCTCCCATGGATGCAAAATGAGGGAAAGTAAACTAAGATATCCTTCTTAACCTAAATGCACAGCTGGGTTGGATCCCTAGGGAGCTAAACACTGATGCGGATGGTCTAGCAAAAGCTGGTGTTTACAGAGATGTCTTGTTCAGTGATAGTTCTCTTCCTACTTAACTCTTGAGTTGTAATTTCTGTGTACATCTTCTTATGTACCCGCTTTTTTTCTTTTTTTCTGTAATAAAGTTACCATCTTTTTCAAAAAAAAAAAAAAGAGGGAAAGTAAACTAAGATATTTAAGTCATGCGCTAACTAAGTATTGTAGTAATAAGGAGTAATCTGATAAAAGTTAATGGTTTTAGATGAGCCAGAGGAAAGAAATGATGATCTGAGAACTTGCAACTAGGCATAGGATACAGCCCTTGGTAAAGTGAAATGGCACAACAAGATTTGTGTAGCTGCTGCACTTAACAAGATTTTGATCATCCACACTTTTTTTTTTTTTTTTGATAAATTTTGATCATCCGCACTTCAACTAACACTTTGTGGACATAATTGCCACTCCAAGTCTGTGGTAAGTGGTATTTACTAGACACCAGAGCAAGGATCAAAATACTCGAGCAAGGGTTATTGTTGTGGAACTATCTAAACACTCTTTGAAGGACAATTCTCTGAAGAAACATGAAAAACTACAACATACTTTCATGAAATTCGACAAAGAAAAGTAGCTAAAAGGATGGATAAATGCAAAAATATCTTCGCAAAAATTGATAGTCAGAGGAAACTCATCAATTGAACATCAATATGTGAAAAAGGTACCTTCTTCATCCGAGTCTTAACCTCGGATTTCCGTGCTTTGTTATAGATGCGCCTTTTCTCAGCTTGGCGAGCTCTCTTCGCAGCGGAATCAGCTTTTTTCTTCGGAGATGCTTCGCAAACAACAGACCTACGGGTTTGCCTCTCGATAGGCTTCACTGTAAAACTCCCTGAAAGAGGTAAACTCACAGTTTCAAAGTTCAATTCGTCAGCGAGCAAAGCAGAAGAGATACCCATAAACCAGTGAGTAACACAATGGAGGAGAAAACCAGAGAGGAAACAATAGGAAATAAAGGAGGTGAGTTGATAAGAATAGACGAAAAGAATGTTGTATCTATTTGTACCTTTACAGAAGGCATTCTTTGAGAGATTTGTGGAGAAGCTGAGGGACCTGAAAGGTGCTGGATTTGCCTGGATAAGAGAAGAAGTAGTGATGGAAAATTTTCTGGGCTTGCAAGGAAGAACCACGCAAGAAGAGATGCAGTGAAGAACACCCATTTCTTTTCACTCTCTGTCTCCCTCAGACTCAGAGTCGGACCTTCTAACTATTTTCTTTGTTGCTTTATCTCCCTATCCGGATAGAAAAGGGTGGGAAGAGAAGAGCTCAGTCTCCCAGAAACGTCAGCATACTCTCTTTTGCACTTTTGCCCTTCAGTTATAAGTTTATCCTTTTTAAAAACCGACCGATTTTATTAAATAAGAGAGTAAAGTATAAAAACCTCTCCTAAAATTTTTGA
Organism: Nelumbo nucifera; assembly: GCF_000365185.1. The sequence goes on along the minus strand of NW_010729147.1, from coordinate 776,676 downwards.
CAATCATAATAACATACCTCAGGTTTTACTTTTAGCCTTGGTAGTTCGCGGCTGGTTTTAGCCTTTTAGGGTTTTATTCATAGAATTTGTTCCTTTTTTTATTTTCCCCTTAAAAAAAGAATGAAATATGTTTTTTAAAAATTTGATTTTTAATAATGATAATATATAATTTAAATTTTATATTATTTTGATTGATTAAATTGAGTAATTTAATATGTATATTATCATAATATATTAATATATGATTCAAAATTTGTTATTATAATTTAAATTTTGTAAATATTACCATTTACATTATTTATTATATACATTCAAATATTAAAAATGAACTTAATTGTCAATTGAGACCATGGCTTTTGAACCATGAGTCTTAGGTTCAAATTTTCACATCTTTAAAAATGTTTTAGGAGTTATTTCAAGACAACTTCGGTTCATTGGTCACTTTGGATAGGGTAAACCCCTAGACCCTGTAATCGGCCTTGGTGGGGGTTGGTTCCAAGAATTTGGAACCAAACCCTACCCTATAACAGATTGGGTAGGGTCAGTTCCATTTGGTTCCAAGTAGAACCTACCCATTAGCTTACCCTAGAAAAGAGTACAAATATGTACATGGGGTAAATTGTTGAGGTCTCTCATCTAGTTTGGTAATTACAATCACCTCCCCTTAACTTTTTAATATAGTTGCAAGTGGACCCCCTTTGTTAGAATCCTATAAAAAGAGGCATGAAAATATCCGAAATACCCATGCAGTTGCAAATTTGTCATGCATATTAATTGCTCAAAGATAAAACAAAGGATTGAAATATCAATATGATACTAGCGATAGGGGGATAACAATAATATGCCTAATGCACCCACTCTTAAGTCATGAAGTTATCCCAACACTTATGTGAATGTGTAAAATAAAATAACCTTTATTATTATTGTCGAAAGGCAATCCAAATACATATTAAATATTTATGTTTAACAACTCCAAATAAGAATAAAAAAATAATATTCAAAATTAGAATTTTATAAAATGTGGAATAAATAATATATCAAATCCACATTTGTTTCAAAAGATTATTTCAATTTCAAGAAATTTATACAAATATAATATTAATAATAGAATAAATATTTTAATACTTAAAATTTATAGCTTTGCACATGCCTTAGTCTACTAATATACATCCGTATCAAAAAAATATTTTTAACTTTAGAAAAATTATAAAAATAAAAATATTAATAATAGAATAATTATTTTAGTACCTAAAATTTATAAATTTGAAAAGACTATGTATTTTAAAATTTTATATAATTTTTAAATTATTAATTAATATTTTAATTTACATTTAATTACAACATGTTTATTATTTGCAAAAATAAAAATTGTTTATAAAATCTTCAAGAAGATAAAATTAAATTGAATCTATCAAATCTACTAATCTACGTTTATATAAAAAAAGATTTTTTATTTTAAAAATTTATAGAAATAAAAATATTAATAATGAAATAATCATTTTAGTAGTTAAAAATTGTGAATTTGAATATGATATGTATCTTAAAATTTTTAATATATTTGATATAATTTAGGTTGAGATTATATATTTTATAAATATTAATTGATATTTTGATTGATATTTAATAATTTAATATTCAGTTGACTTCTTTGTTAATGTAAAAATATTAAAATAGAGAATAACTGATATAATAATTAAAATATAGTAGGATCATATGTTTTACATTTTGGATCCTTGATTGATACATTATCAATAAAATTTTTTGGTATCTATGCATCATATTACATTAATTGTAATATATTCTTTCATATACATCATTAAAATATATTATATATATACATTATTTGTTGTTATTTCACCTTAAATTTAATATTATTAATATATTTATGAATTTTTTATATGTTTTCCTATCATATTCAAGCATTTCCATATTTGTCATCCGTATCTATGCATTTCCAAAGCGTATCCATATTTGCATTCGCATCCAAGCTATCTAATATGATACCCGATACTAATACTTTAATCCTTGGGTAAAACTACAATTTTAAATTCTTTCTTTTTTTGTTGTTTATAAAGTTTGTATTGTTTTGTTTTCTTGTAGAAACTAACCTCAATTGTAACTGCATAGGTATTTTGGACATTTATGTGCTTCTAGCCAAAAGATTCCAATAGAGGAGGTCTACTTTGCAACTGTGTTAGAAAGTTTAGGGGAGGTAATTGCAATTACCAAACTTCAGGGAAGATTTCAACAATGGTCATAAACTTCAAGGGAGGTTTCAACAATTTACCCTAAAAATCTATATCTATACTATTATAAAAAGTATGAATAAGGGTGCGAAACTTTTCTTGACTAAAATGCCCACATTTGTTATTTAGTCCACCTCTAATTATGAATGTTGAAAATGTAATTTCAATTAATGATTTTCACTTCATTTAATCCCCTCTCATTACCTCTTGTATTTAAGGTATTAACTCTCATTCTCTCTTATTAAATTCTATATTTAATTTATTTTTCACCAATATATGCTACTAATTAGATCTATGTCCAAAACTTTTAACAATATAAACCCATATATTTTAAAAATTACTCAAAAACAAAACCATTCTTTACCCAAATGATGACTAAGCAATTCAACCATCCGAGTCAAGTTGGTCAATCCATGAAGTCATAGTTAGATAATAGAGTTTTTAAATAGAAATAAATATAAAAAACTACAAAAATGTAGAAAAAATAGACACATTTATGATATTTTTATTAACCAAATTAAAAAAATAAGTGTAATAAATAAGAATTATTTTTATTGATGATGAAAATGAAATACATAATCTAAAACTAACAAAAAATGAAATTATTTTCCTTTTTAGAGGAGATTAATAGTTCAACTTTCAGGTCAAATTTGCCAACCTTTATGTCATAATTAAATAATAAAAATTAATAAAATATAAAAAACATAAAAATAAAAAATACATAAATTAAAAAAAAACATTTGGGCACATGTACAATATCATATATTTATTATGTTAAACAAAAGAATAAGTGTACATAACAGTATTATTTTTACACACATAGAAATAAAAAATATAGAAAAAAAACTGAACACATCTATAACTCCATATTTACACTACTATTAAAAAATTGAATAAGATTGTGGAGTTTTCTTTTGACTAAAATACTCATTTTTCAAATTTAATCCCTATTTAATTGTGAGGTTTAAAATGTAGTTTGAACAACAATTTTCACTTAATTCAAATTTCTCTCTTTAAATCTTTTTTTTTTTGATAAATGAACAAAAAAAATACACTAAGAAGATAAAACATTACAAAAAGAAGACCACCAAGTAGGTAGGCTATCAATGATACCAAAACTTTGCAGCCCAATATGAAGTGCTACATAATCAGATCTAGAATTCCCACGTGCAAAGTATGTGCATACTTACTAGCGATATAAAATACAAGGTTTTACACTCTACAATAAAATTTGTATTTGTACTTCTAGACTAAGCCTTACAAAAATCTCTCTTATAGCTTCACAAAAACCTGCAATTACCTCTCATCCATCTTAGTTCCAGTAATGGAGACTTCAAAGTCACTAAATTACCCTTACAAATTATTAAAGCATCTTTTAAAATAAAGTAAAATACCAGATTTACCCTTCCAGACTTCACTAGACCTAATGTTTTTATAGAGTGAAATTATTATTTTTTCAATCTGATTAAAGGATTTTTAATTAAAATTGAAAAATTCTTTTAAGGGGTATTGTAGTAAACTTTTAAAATTAAATGTCAGAGGTTTTTATGAATGCGAGAAACCTCAGTAGAGGTTTTCATATTTTATCCTAAAAAAACAAGGATATTAAGGTGCTGTTTGTAATATTGTAAAGGCTAAAGTTTTTACATTCCAAAATTTCTAGTAACAAGTTCTGCAAAATATTTTAACACAAAATCTGGGTAAAGTATTTTGGAATTTATCAGCTGAAATTAGGGTCTGGTTCACTAGGCACTGGATCTTTGGCCCTTTCGGGTGGTGGGCTTGGAATGCCGATTTTTTACCCTGGCACTGGGCCCAAACCTAAAATTCAGGCCTATTTATTGGATGGGTCGAACCAACGACTAGGAAATCGGGTAATATTGAGATTTTGTTTTAGTAACAGTAGCCGTCTACAATTTTGAATTTTTGATGTTTTAACTTTAGAGCATGCCCACAATAAAAGGGGCTTAATTAGGATGAGTCAAGCTTTTTTAGTACATGCCAACATATCCATAGTGGAAAAAGGGAAGGGAGGCAAGGATCCTTACGTTGAGACGATCTAAACCAAATAGGGTTGGGTTGCTTCCAACCTAATACAAAGTCAAATTGGGTTAGGATTAGGGTTAGGGTTAATGCCTAGGGTAACCCGAGCCAAATTAAATCCAATGTATTACACTTAGGGTCTGTTTGATTTTTGGGAATTAGAGTGTGATTGAAATTGGAAGGGTTTATTTCATTTTAATCGTTTGGTTGGGTGAAAGCAAAATCTTATTCTTATTCTTAGGCCCCATTCACTTTTTGGTAAGTTACTTACTCGAGTAAATGCAATAATTACATGGGTAAGTTTTTCCTGGAAAACACTTACCAAACACTTACCCAGGTAAGTGCATTTATCCATGTTCTTTTATTTCTCAGGTAAATAAGGCAATGAACATTTTAGCCATAGAAATCCATTATTAAAAGGGACATTTTTATCCTACTCAAGTGTTAGAAACTTTCCCCTTATGTGGGAAAGTTATTTACTCACCTAGGAGATGGGTATCACTTTTCTGCAGGAAAATAAACTTTCTCTTGTCCCCACATAAAGTTGAAAAAAGAACATGAGATTCTTGGAAGAACACCCCCTTAATGGAATGGCATTCCCCCATTTGAGAGAATAATTATTTCTTCACCCTCCATTAGGAATGAGAATCACATTACAATCAATTTCGTTTCCAATTCTTGTATGAGCCAAATAGGTGGGGGAATGAGAATAGCGTGGAAGCTGGAAGGAGAGAGAGGATGATGATAAAGGTAATTCATTGTAACATATCATTAGAAAAAATCTATAATGCACGAAAAATATGATAAAGAGAGAGCTTTGACCAATCAAAAACCCTCGTGAACTTGATATCTTTTCATTATTTTCACAAGTAAATACTTACATGAATTTATTACTGTATATTCACACGAAATTTGATAACAAACCAAACCCAACCCAATCTCAGTGGGTTAATAACACTAGTTGAAGATTGAGCTGGATCATGGTTAAATAGAGATTTTGGCACATCATTTATTAGGTTGGGCTAGGGTCAACCTCAACCTGAACAGCTGAGCCAACCCGGCCTTATTTGCTCTCCAGGGATGATCATGGGCATGAGTGAATGATGTACTCGAGTATTAGTGTTTGGTTCCATTGCATGTGTGTGTGCTTTTTTTTTTTTTTAATGGCACCTTGTTTTTTTTTTTTTTGTAAATTTTGAGAAAATGTTAATGCATGGTGATGTTTGATTCCCATTGCCGTTTTCTGAAAAAACGATGTTATCATTAGGAGATGTTTCCAATTCACAAAAACCTACTATTCTTATGCAAAAAATACCACTTATTTTGTTGCTATATGTAGATCTTTGTGAATATATATATAATTTCTTCAATTTTATGTGATTTTATTCTATAAGTTGAGCATGTTGTAGAGTTAAGACAAATCTAACATGGTTCATAATTTCATACATCAATATATTCAAATATCATGTGAACAATTTAATTTGTTTTTTTTTATTTTTATTTTTAGATTATAAATATTTATTTATTTCTCTAATTTTTTGCTATGTTCTAAATTCTAATAATAAATATTTATAGTAAAAATGTAGATGATCTATTATGTCCATAAATCCATTCAATTTTTCTGTTACATATTTACTTAGTCTTAATTTTAATTTAATTTTTAGAATAAAACATGTAAAATAATTATTTGAATAAAAATAAACAATTATTTATTTTTAGAAAATTAGAATGAAACATGCAAAATAATTACTTTGATCTATCATGTCCATAAGTCCATTCAATTTTAGAAAATTAGAATGAAAGTTAAAAAATCAGAATTAGATAGTATATTTCTATTCCCGTATATTGATTATAATATATATTTTTTTTCATAAAACCCACTAAAATGTTCTATTTTTATGCATAAATAACTCATTTATATCTTATATTTAGTGATATTGATGTTTATTTATGATTTATTGGAATATTTATAGCATTTTCATGTATTCCCACGTGTATCTTAATTTTTCATCTGTATCCAAGGCATATCCCAATAAGTCTCTTAAATTTGCCTTTTCAATATGCATAACATTTTCGATACTTTGAACCTTGCTTCATGGGACACTATTAGCCTGCAAAAATAGGCTCTTCTAACCATTGATCTCCTTCCATTATTAATTTTTTTTTCTTTTTTTTTTTTGGGGGGGGGGGGGGGGAAGGTGGGGTAACACCGAATGCATCATTCCTTTTCTTGATAAAAAATTAGAAACTAGTAATTGAACCTATACAAGAATGTCAAACGTGAGCAATAGATTGTCATAACCTAATAATCCAGCAAATTGAATGGGTTAATTTGCTTAAATGAACATCCGCAGCTTTTAGTGTGGGAACTCCAGAATGGTGAATAAAATGCCAGTAAGGGACTAGAAGATGTGCACCGAAAATTCTAGATAAAACTCTGACATGAAGACCTAGGAAAAAGTGATAACAGGGTGGATTCAATATGACAACGGCACCTGAAACAATTTTCATTTTGCTCCAAAGCGACAACAGCCAACTTCTACTGTAAACTGTATCACATTTCTCAAAGGATTGGGTAAGAATAACAGCATTCAGGCATAACAGAACGACCGGGTAACCAGTTCCTCACCTGAACCAAGCAGCTAGTTTCTCCAGTTCGTGATAATAGGTATGTTCCATGGCCCATCTTTTCCAAACAGGCCACAAACCAGACTACAAGATAACATGGAAAAGATTTCATAAACAGTATTTCGAGTTACTAGTTTCGTTTTAACTATATTAAAGTTGACAACCCAACAAGATTACAGTAATATGTACAACAGACACCAATTTTTTGCCCCTTCGAATCAAATCCCTGTTAAATCTATTTTATAACTCAAAATTTCCGATGGTGATCTAAAATCTCTCAGCTGTAACGACAACAAGCTGAGCTTCAGCACGCTCTAAAGCAAGATAAGGACCTCTCCTAACAGCTTCCTGCAACTGAGGACGAGAAAATTTCTGATTAGATATGTCAAATATGTTTAACTGATTAGCTCTAAATACACCTCAACACCCCCCCCCAAAAAAAAAAAAAAGGAAAACAAAAATACTTCTTTCTTTTTCCATACCATAATAAATTAATAATCATGCTGCCTTTTATTATCCATAAAATTAAACCACACCTTTGAAGCTATTCCTGCAAGCACAGGATCACTGACAAGCTTATTTGCAGTCGATAGATATTTGTGAATCGCCCTGCAACAATTATACCGAGCTTCCATACCTGAAAAATTCACTAAATTTACTAAGAAGGAAAAGGAAACTTGTTCTGAATCTTTACAGGAAGAAAAGGGTAAAAGGAACAAGAAAAGAAAGATTAATATATTTTCCGCTTTCAAAAGGTAAAAAAAAAGAGAAGATTATTCTCAATTATTGGTTGAAAAGTTGCACTAAATACATGAGGACAAAGAATCAAAACAAACTTCCATAAATAGAAGACAAAAATGGATCTGAATATTCCAAGGTGAAAAATCAAGGATACCACCTAACAGATACCAGGGGAAGGGAAAGCACTTCATGTCATGCAGATCCCATATGAAAATAAAAGAGGGGAAAAAGGATGAAACCAGTGTTTTAAAAGGCGTGGGAGCCGTACGCCTGGATATTGGGTAATGCATAACAGTTAAATGCATCATATATTGTTGGATCATTATTAAAACATCTTTCCTATATTGGGTAATGACCTTTTTTGTCTCATCTGTATATTATATTTCCGACTTCATCCAATTACAGTTTTGGTTATAAGAGTATTGTGTTCATCAATAAAAAAGAAACAGGTCTTGCCTTCTATAGAATTGTGACCTTTCAGTTATTTTGATTACTGATACAGAATTTCCATCACATAGGGTTTACTGAGAAACGCAGTATACTGGAACCTCCTTGATCATCATATCTTCCATACTAGGAGTAGTATGTCATCCATCTAACATGACATCAAACCCCCAGATTCTGAAGGTTCAAATTTTGGATTGAAGATGGAAGGATCTAACTGTATTTGGGGTTTGCTTTTTCTGCTATCTCTTGCAGCAACAAGCTATTTGAGTCAACTCAACTAAGCCTTGTCACAACTACATGGGGCCAACTACAAGAATAATGTACCTCCATTCCACTCTGTTCAGTCATCAGTGTTATATCCACTGTTAAATTATAGGCGTCAATGAATTGAACTAATGTAGGGCTAATGTTCTTTGTTTATATATTCATTCATTCTTTCTTCTTCTTCAACTACTATATTTATTTATCAGTTGTGTTGGGCTAATGCTTCTACAGCAACATGCCTCAAAATGAGTAGTATTCTAAGTAAACACAAATCATTTCATTTAACATTTCTCCCTGTGATTTTATAATATATTAAGACCAATGATACTGAGACGTGTTTCCAACTCTACTCCACATGATTTTAAACACACAAGGATGTATCTTAAATCATTTTTTAGAGGAGGTTGTGAGTTGCTCAGACATATTCATAAATAGCAGGTATTAACTTTATTGTCACTATAATGTCATAACATGCTATTTTTCCACTCATAATAACATTGTTGTAATCATTGAGAAATTCATCAATTATGATATAACCAGAAATATGCTAACAAAAAAGAAAAATATGTATATGACACTAGTCACTAAATTAACACCCTTATCAAAAATTATCTTGTAGAAATTATAGCATAGAATAGATATTTGGGGGTTATGGCTTCTTATAATGTACCAAATGTAAGGATGAAGATCATCACAAGAAGAGAGAACATAGCATCTGACAGGTTATGAAGCATGGAATCTGGAATCACATTCTAGATGATCTTTCAGTTTAACTTCAGCCTCAATTTTATATGCCAAAACATGTCTAAATGTCTTGATTATTAACTTGTGTTGTTAGAAAGCTTATCTAGACATGATTTGAACAAATTTTAGCCACTTTATGGGCATGACACAGGTTTGTTACAGAAACCTTTGTTTTAGGGAAGTTTCTAGTCATTTTTAAGTTTTTACTTAAGTTAGATGAACAATTGAATTAATGTTATTTTGATCAATAACAATGAATTTTATTCATGACTGATAAGTTCAGAATTACAAAGGAGGGAGCTAAAAATTCTTAACTCCCTACTATCTAAACTACATCCAGACCATGAAACAATTACAAAACAGCCCAAAAGATAGTGTTTCTATTCACCCCCTGCCTAGCTAGCCCGTCTGCCAATGCATTTGCACTTCTTTTTATCCAACACTGAATTTCCATGTCCTTAGTGAGCCACTTGAACTTCCTCTTTTCGTTGTTGTATTTCCAGAGCATAGAACAGTCCTCTTTTAGCCAATTCACCACTATTTCAGAATCACCTTCTATGATCAATTTTTTAATATGCATTTCCTTGACCTTTTGTATCCCTTCAAGAGCTCCTAAGATCTCAGCCCTCAGGGAATCACCCACCCCAATTGGACCAAAAAAAAAAAAAGCTAATAGATTCCCTTTTTCGTCTCTTAGCACTCCCCCTATTCCAGAGGGCCCTCGATTGCCCATGCTGCTGCCATCAAAATTCAGTTTGGTAAACCCATGAGGTGGAGGTGTCCAGCAAGAACTTGAAGTCTTCTTAGCTAGAATTGAATCCGTAATCTCCTTCCAATGTCTTTTCATCTCATCAACTGAGAACACTGTAAACAAGTCCAAAGTTTTCAGCCAATGTATCACCCTTATTTGTATAGTCTCCAGGATTACTTCCAAGCTTCTCTCCTTATCTAAGAATGTCCTTGAATTTCTCTCCTCCCAAACAGTCCAACATACTGCAGCCCTTACACATCTCCACATGATCTTGGCCCTTTTGGTTTGCCCATTGGGCATGGAAGTGAATAAGCTTTGCACATTTAGAGGGGGAGTCCACCTGCACCCAAACAAAGAAGTAAACCATTCCCAAATAACTTTAACAAACTGACAAGAAATTAGTAAATGGTATCCAGACTCACCATTGGATTTGCAAAGAATACACCAGTGAGGGGACAAACAACTATTGGGTCTTTTTCTTTGAAGTAGATCTCCTGTATTAATTTTTTCTAGGAAGGCTTCCCAACAGAACTCCCAACCTTTGGAGGTATAGGTTGACACCACACTTCTTTAACAGGGAATGACAGTCCAACAGGAGAAGAAGGTAAAAGGGCCTTAAAGAAAGAGGCACAAGTGTAAGCACCCGATGGAGTGAGTGTCCAAATTCTATTGTCTGTCTTTGATGGCTCCAAGAAAACCCCTTCAAGGGAGGATAATAATGCTGAGATATTATCTAACTCTGTATCCCCGACATCCCTTCTTAAACCCAGATTCCAGCTGAAGCCGGATAAGTTGGCCTTTAGGATTCTATTTTCTTCTACATTGATCTTATAAGACCAAGTAAACAGTGTTATTATTGACTGAAAATTCTGTCTTTGTCCCCCTTTTTCCATTTTATCTTTTTTTTTTTTTTAATTTTTATAACTCGTGTGCTTGGATTAGCACATTGTAAAAGGTTCCTTTCTGATTTTTCCTCTGATAAACCTAGGTTTCAAAAGTGTAAATAGTTCAACATAAACAGAATAAATTTTTCCTGCTATGACACTATTATCACTTGCGCATATTAGGACTGATGTGGGCAGAAGATATCAATATAAGGTACTTTACATGGTGGGTTAAGAATTAACCATGCTTCTTCAGAGAATAAATTCTTGTGCATGAAATCACCATCATTTGCAGCTTATCGTCACTAAGTACTCGGGTAATTTTCCCAGAGAAAGGCTTCCTCTGAAAAGAGTGCAGATTGATCTTCTGCTAAGATCCCTTTTCCCAATTCATCAAAGTGATGTTTGCTGACTTACTGAACAGCACTTTGTCCCATGCAAGGGAATTCTTGGAACAGATTTGTGGATGCTTGCCTAGGATGCTCACGGTCTAGGTTGGCTAGAGGGCTCAAAGAGATCCTAGAATATTCTATTAAGCAAGTAATATTACTTGGATACTAATCCCTTCTCTTTTATATTAGTCAACAAAAGGACAATTGCATAGTAATCATAGCAAAAGTAGTTCAGTGGTCTAGCTACATGGAGAACAAGAAACAATTTTATTTATATACTTCTGCTTCTCAATGCAACAATAACAAGTATATATGTACGTAAGCAAATGAACTGGAACACAACATGCAACAATAAATTCTCATGCACACAAAGAAGTGATGCCGGGATAAAACAATGAAGAGAAGCGAACCCTTTTTCTTAGTCTCAATATGTGGATCAATCACTATTTTAATTATCTCTTGTTTTGAGCAAATCTCAATCAAGCACCATGACCGAGCCACCAGTCCGGTTATCAACCTATAAGCCTGCAAATGTTAGAAAATATGAACCTCACATAAAATTAGCGTAATAGAATATTATCTAGCAAGAATGTGAACTAAGGAGATATGGCTGCTTTAGTCAGTAAGGTCATGCCCTCATCATTTCAGATTTTATGGTCAATTTATAATTAACTAGTTTGATATGTGCCATTTGTTCAACCAACCAACTGTAAATTCTAAATGACTTGATAGCCATTAAATTTTTTTCCACTTAACGCACTCTTATGTTGATAGGCTTAAGTGTCAAATGTTCGAAATGAAATGTATCACCTTTCAATAAATGCCTCCACCCCACAAAGCTTAAGTTGCTATTTACAACTCAACCAGGAGGGGTCATGAAAATGAAATGGTAAATTCCCATGCCTAAAAGGAGGGGAGGGAGGATTATTGTTTGAGCATTGTAGTCAAATAAGAAAGAAGCAAAATGCCAATCTTAGAATAGAAAGTTCAAAGGCTTGGCAAAAGGCGCTAGGGCGATAGCCTTGTCACCTATCGCCTAGGCGATGGAATTTTTTTAAGTAAAAAACATATATCCTAGGGTAGTTCCCTAGGTTCCATAAACATACTTTAACATATATCATGTTAAAGTATCAAAAATCAACATATTCCAACATATTCATGAGAAGAAAAGGAAGAAAGAAAAGAAAGTTCAAAAAATATAGGAGATGAACCCCTATTTTTGTTATAGGAAAAGAAGAAAAGAAAGGGTGGAAGAAGAGGAAGAAGAAGAAAATAAAAAGATGTGGAAGAAGAAAATGTGTTGATTAGACAACATTTTAAGTTCTCCCTTATTGGTTCAGGTTTTGAAGTTTTTGAGGGTTCAGTACAGCATTTAGCAAAGTTTGTGTTGATTAAACCCTAACAAATAAGAAAGTAATAAAAAGAAATTAGTATTTAACTGCTTGGCAATTAGGCGAGGCAAGCCTCCAAGGGCGCCTTGTCATCTAGGTGCCCACCTAGGCGTCGCCTTGACAACTATGTTTTACACAATGATTTTCTAATATATTTGTTCCTTGAGCCTAGTTTGTTTGCAATGCAATTTAATTTGCATTGGTGCAAAAGTATAGGAGTCAAATGAGTTGAATGCAAATTCTGATTCATTTTTGTTTTAAATTTTACTTTGCTTTGTACATTTGCAGTATAAATGAAGTAAAATAAGACTCAAGCAAAGCAAAAGCAAACCTGATGCAAAAGTGAACCATAATTTGCACTTTTCTGATTTGTACTAATGCAAATGAAATTGCATTGCAAACAAACTTAGTTTAACATGGATGGCTTCAGCCAAAAAAAAGCAATGGGTCCTTACCGCCAGACGAATTTCTGCATCCTGCTGCAAAACTGATAGAAGTAGTCCCTGGAGAATGCTTTACTAATTTGGTTAAAGTGTAGCAGAAAAATATGGCTTTATATGGAAGTAATAAATGAAGACAAGCAACAGTAAATGCATCCACACAAAAGGATGTACAAACATTTATACAGAATTCTGAATAATGTGACCACTAGTCACACATGGATTCATTGAATATCAATGCACAACCAGTGGAAGGTGCATGCATGGAATATGACTAAATACATGCTTTTTTTCTTCATTTTCATTATGATCAATAATGATTTCCCTTCTTCAGTGAAGGACTAAAAAAGATGTAAACAAAATTAAAACTGGGTCAATACTACCACAAGGACAAGGAAAATTACTAACTGATGGTGTCAGCTTCAAACTCTTCGAAGCAGTTTCATTTATCAAGTGTCGAAGACTTTCTTCTGCCTCATCATTGAGGATTATGCTTTCATCTGGTCGGCTTTCTCCCACTATATTTCCAAGAGAATGTAGTGCAGCCTATTTGCCATTTAAGAACTTTATCAGGACAAGCAAGAGAAAGTATAAAGAAAAGCAAGAAAAAGAAAAGCTTGGAAAAGAATCTTGTATTGCAAAATAATTGTTCACCATTTAGGGCTTCTAGCAAATTATTCCACAGTTTGGCTTGTGTTTCCCTAAGCATTTGAAAATAGATATACTAGCATTACTCTGACGTTTTCTATAATATTTTTTATCATTTTTTGATAGGTATTCTCATTATATCATGTTATCCTTTACTCTCTGTTTTTTTTTTTTTTTTTTTTTTTYTTTTGGTAAAAAGGAAAAGTGGACCACACAACACAGGGGTAGCATGTCCCATAAATCCATTAACCAAATATACCTTAGATTCCATGGAGCATTAGAAGAGAAACACCAATTTTCATGATGACCTACATTAGATAACCAGTCAGCAGCTTGAATTCCTTAACACCAAGAACGAGTGTACTTTATCTCTAAATTCTTAGATACAAGTATATGATAGCGATCCTCTGCTAAAGTTTGGCATATCTGGGATCTATCAATAACTAATTTTGAATCACCTTCCATCCAGACTTCATGTATCCACTTCAAGTTGCATGGTCATGTTCTTTCAATGCAGCCCCAAAACTCAGATACATTCATAGATGTGATACCCAGCTGGCCAGCTTTGGATGCTTTAATAATTCCCTTGGAATCATGAGCTATCAAACCAAACGCACACTGGCCTTTTTTTTTTCTTGGAGCATCAAAGTTGATCTTTATAGCGTCCATTGGAGGAGGGACCATTTTATCCCTTTACAAACTTTTTTCATGTTGAGAGTTTCATTAGCTTTCTAAGCATTCAGATAGGCCATTCATGCTTTTTCGACAACCCATGCTGGGCCTTGATCTTTTTTCTTAAAAGTTTTTTCACTTGTGTAGTTGTGTTTTTCCAAATTTTCCATAGCAGAAACTGTACTCTTTCCCAGTCCATTCAATTTCCATTGCCTATATCATTCTGTTAGATTTTCATTATGAAGTGGAGTTTTCATTTGGGCTTCAACAAATATCCATATTTGTTTTGAAAATGGGCATTTTAGAAGTATATGAGTTGTATCTTCTTCTTCACCACAGTATGGACAACCCCTATCAAAATTCATCCCTCTTTCACTCAACAATTTTTTTTTTTGATAAATGAAGAAATTTATTAATCACAGAACATAGGAGATACAAGTGACACAAGAAGAGGCACGGGGTGCGACCTCTTCAGAAAAGCCAAACGAAGATTCTTAAAAACAGTTTGAATAAGTTACAAGGTAGTCCAAAAAAGGCAGTCCCGAGAAACCCCTTGTTTGGCTAATGATAGCTTATTAATTATGGCCATTATTAAAAAAATGATTTTTGGAGGACATTCATCTTGAAAAATTGCCTTGGGGTTCTATTTAACCTGCAGTTTTGCTCATCATCACTAATGCTTTCATAGGATGACTTAACTGTGAATGAACCACTAGGTTCAAGACCTCATACCATACTATCTTCCTTTCTTCTCTACTTTTATGGCAATGGGATGAACTAGTATACTCAATTAGATGTAGTAATCTAGCTTATCCATAATAAAAGTAAGGGGGCGGGGGGAATGCTTATATTAACACATAGCCAGGGGCATCAACTGTAAATCTTTAGTTCTAAGACCAACCAAGGGCTGGCTTGTTGGTGTGTTAGCTGGTTTGTTCCAGCAATGACACGGAATCAAATCCCGCAACCAGCACTTTGGGGAAAAAGGGGTCAGGGGGAAGTTGTTAATGGTGCATAACACCGAATACCAAAAAAGAAGTTCTAAGAATGCCAAGACAGGAAATGGATAGAAAAGGGATGTGGATTTGCTGAAACATGCTTTTTGTAATCCTTCCAATCATTATAAGAAATAACTGTTTTAAGGAAAGGAACAGAACTATATGGACACGGGCACATTCTAAGGCCTAATCATGTTCAATTAAGGAGTATACTGTACATACACCCAGAAGTGTAAGGAAAACTTGACCTAGAAAAAAATATTTTGGCATAATTAGCTACATCTGGATTTATTTCAGAACAGATTCATCCAAATACTTTATACTCCAGACATGTTTCAGAATAGACAGCACAAGGGGAACTAATTATGGACATATAAAATCAAATTAGAAAGGAAAAGGCCTGCTCACAAGCTGTTTGGTTCGACCATTGTGATCAAAAGCTACATCAACAACATGTTTTGCCACACATGATGAATTTGAGAGTAACAATTCAGCTCCTTGAAGGGCTGGAAACATCAACAGCACAAAGAAATCAACTTAAAGGGTTCAAAAATATCAAGCACAGGGATTCAAAAGAAATCAGAAACAAATTCGAATCATCATAATCACAAGAAATTAAACTAGTACGTATTTGAAAATATGAGGATGTAACCAAAAAAAGTGCAGAATTCAACTATAAAGTTTTTATGTACTGTCTGAAGGAGTTAAGCCTTGGTAGACAAACATTGTAACATTCTTACCACAAATTATCTAACATGTATCCAGATCCCTTTTCCGTCTAAAAAAAGTAAATAATAAATAAGAGCAAAACTTGTTTTCTCATTCATCTGTTATGATGGAAAGCTTGTAGGTGAAATTTGTAATAAAAATTTAAAATAAAACATCAGGTACCAATGACACTGTTACTAAAAAATCAATTGTTAGAGATTTAACAAAGTACCTAAGGGTGTTTTCTAGTGGAATCAGGTTTTATTTTTCATTTCTCATGTGCACTGTAAGATTAGCCATCATTTCATCTCTCTTGAGATTTAACAAGTTGTCCTTTCGAACCAAAAATAACACATTTTTAGGGCTTCTGATTCTCAAAGCATCAAGAGTCAAGGATGGCTGATAAATGGATGTTGAAAAACCTGAATAGGCTAATACCAATATTCCCATCAAGTGCCACAAATGACATGATCTAGAAAGAAAAGTCTGATTGAGTTTTTGAACAGTGTGAAAAATTTTACTTCATTATCGAAAAAACAAATCATTCAATAGTAAGCTTCAACTATCAAAACAAAGCCACTTTTTACGGGCATGGAACAATAACCAATTACCTTCTATAAAGTTAAATATGAAATTCCCATTGAGTGCCACAAACAACTTAATCTAGAAAGTCCAGTTGAATTTTTGAATAGTGTGAAAAACATACTTTATTATAGTAGAAAAGAAAAAACAATAATCTGATTTGATAACAGTGAGAAAGAAGAAAGAGAGAGAGATATCTTAGTGAGAAGAAAAGAAGAGATGGGGAGAAGCCAATAATGATCTAGCCACCTCACTCATTATCTTGTATACTTGGAAAAAAGATTGATTACAAAGACTAAAATGCCCTTAATGAGGCGGCTACTGTTCATAACATAAAAACATCTCCAAAAAAACAACATAAACTAATGGGCCTCAGACCCAATAACACTAACTAATGATTATAAACAAGAAAATCATAAGAAACTGCTGAATATCAACAATTATCCAAAAAAATTAATCATTCAACAATAAGTTTCAACTATCAAAAGAGAGCTCTTTTCTTTTCTTTTTCTTTTTTTTTTTTTTAAATGGAAAAAACAAAACCCCTTTTTCTGGGCATGGAACAATAGCCAGCTACCTTCCATAAAATTAAATGTGAAGAATAGAGCTAAGAAGTTATACTTTTATTGACCTAATGCCAATATTTCCATCAAGCACCACAAGTGGTTTAATCTAGAAAAAAAAATTCATGAATTGAATTTTTGAACTGTCTTTAAGAAGAGGTGAATGCTTCAATTACAATTGTAAGCTATCTCATGTAGTCATGTAAATGGTATGACCCAATGATTTAACATATTACAGAAACTAAGAACTTGTGAAACTATAATCCTGGCACATTTGCAATCAAGAAGAAACCATGCATGTTAATACAAGAGGAAAATTTTTCAACAGGTAACTTCCCTATACTGCAGCATTCAATGGCATACTTACATAAACCAATTTGACCTAATGCTTCAAGTGCAGTCTCACATTCATCTGTATCTTGATCCTTCAGTGATTCCAACCTTCCACTGATGGCCGAAACAGCCGCTTTAATAGCTAAAATCCAGAGGAAACACTGCTGTGGTTACACAGTAATTCAACCTCAAAGGTCAAAACTGATAAAACTCATGTCTCATATTCTCATAATGAAAAAAAAAAATGCAACTAGGAAATAAAAAATGCTAAACCAAATGTGCAGTTGAATGGTATGACAAAGAATACAGCATATCATTTACTCAATTGATGAAGAGATCATTAATTAAACCCCACATTCAACTAGGTTCCTAGATTAATCAATTCAAAAGGATTGGTTCTCTCTTCTTTTTAGATTGTTTATACTTTCTAAAGTTCAAGAAATTAAATTGATTCTCAACATGCAAACAGAGTAGGGATGTTCTTTTATTAGAATGACAATGCATTCACTGATTCTTAACTCTGGTTGGAATGGATGCAAGAACAATGAGATTTTGCAAGACCATAAAACACTTCAACATTCTTTGCACTGGCAGGATTCTATTTATTGTTTTACTCTTTATTTCTGTTTCTTATTTGCATTTTTTTATGAGCTATAAGACTGTCTTCTCTTTCTCTTATTCTGCATTTATTCTTGACCAGGTATTGTTTTCCTTTTTGAGAAATTTAATTAATTGCCCCAATGTGCAAATATTATATTGTTGTTTTGTCTGAGTTTTAACCAAGGATTAAAGTATCAGTATCGGGTATCGTATCGGACAACTTGGATACGGATAGGGATATGCTTGGGAAACGCATGGATACGAACAAAAAAAAACATGGAAACGCTTGGATATGCTAAGAAAATGCACATAAATTCCATAAATATATTAATAGCATTAAGTTTAATGTCAAAACAACTATAAATAATATATAAATATATAGCAATTGTATATTTAAATGATATATATACATATGAAGAAA
The DNA here is from genome assembly GCF_000365185.1 of Nelumbo nucifera. The sequence continues at coordinate 758,180 of NW_010729147.1, read as the reverse complement.
TATATTATAATTAATATAACAGGGCATGTAGATATTATACAATTTTATTAATAATGCTTCAATCAAGAGTCCAAGGCAAATATTATATAGATTTTTAGAAATTAATACATGCAAAACGCCAATATTATTTTATTATCTATTAAAGTGTAAGGCATAAAGCATAAGCAACTATTATATATGAATTATTATAGCATTTTTTCTATTTTTATTTTTTAACATTAACAAAAAATTAAACTAAAATTTAATTCTTAAATGTTTGATAAATAATATTTATATTTTTGTAAACAATAAATATGTTATTATAAATTGTAAATTAAAATATCAATTAATAATTTATAAGAATATATAATCTTAACTTAAAAAATATCAAATCTATTAAAATTTTGAAAATGCATATCAAATGAAAATTCATAAATTTTAATTACTAAAATAATTATTCCATTATTAATATTTTATTTTTATAAAAGTTCGAAGTTAAATTTTTTTTTTATATAAAATGTAGATTAATGGATTTGATAGATTCAATTTATATTATATTTTCAAGTACTTTGTAAACAATACTTTTATTTTTGTAAATAATAAATACATTGTTATTTAATGCAAATTAAAATATTAATTAATAATTTATAAAAATTTAAGATATATATACCATATGCAAATTTATAAAATTTAAGTATTAAAATAATTATTCTATTATGAATATTTTATTTGTATAAATTTTTGAAATTAAAATTCATCTTTTTGATATATATATATATATGTGGATTTTATAAATTATTTAGTCCATTGATTTATAAAATACTAATTTTGAATATTGTGCTTTTTAATTTATAGTTGAAGTTTTTGAAAATAAATGTATGTTGCTTTTTATTTGCATGTAAACATCAAGTTTAATAAAAGTTATTTTATTACACTTTATTAACATGAAATAACAAATGGCTTTGTGGTTAATGTACATGCGTGCCTGGGCAGTGGGCATTCACCAACTTGGGTTCGAGTCACGCTCCCCCCGTTTTTTTATTGTGAGACGCTGGTCGATACACTTCTGTATCAGCGCATATTGGCCGATACTATGCGATACGTACGGTGGCATATTGGACTGATACGCACAACTGGCAGGATACACCTGCAGTCGTAGCGTATCCTGTATTGGTGCAGTCCGATACTAGATATTGTGACATAAATCTTTTGCACAATGCTCTATAACCATTGGATCTTTTATTTTATCAAAAAATTTAGATAAAGAAAAGTTGAATAATGGTCAGTATATAAAAGTTCAGTTCTTCCAACATGGTGCGTACAGTTGTATAGCTTCTTAACTGCTTGGTTAGGTAAGATTCTAGACTCCTCCATTAGGAAGGGCACAGGCTGACTGTCTGGTCCAGTACAATTTTAAAACACTGGTAACAACCAATGAAATGACCTGTTTTCTGTTTTCTTGCTTTTCCATCAGAACATTAGAACTAGCAAAACCACAATAGTGCTTTTTGAATTAAAGCTAACTCATACACTCTAATTATAATTTATGCAGTGAAATGTTGAGTAAAAAAAAAGTGATTCATTTCCATGAAAAAATGTTATAAGCCATTGGAGGCATACACTCTAATTATAATTTATGCAGTGAAATGTTGAATAAAAAAAAGTGATTCATTTCCATGAAAAAATGTTATAAGTCATTGGAAGCACTCAGAGGATCAATAACTTATAATTTACAGGAGTTAAATGCAGAATATAAACAATATATATATCATTGTTCCCATTGTACATATCACTCTGAGGTCTGAGCTAAAAAAGATGAGAGATATTATCTTATCTAACCTAGAAAACCAGAGGTCCTATGTTCATAGAGTCAAGTTAACCACAAAGTCTTTACAACTCACCAAGTGACAATTATCTAGAAAGTGTAAGAATTTATAGTCCTCACCAGATTCATGGATGACCATAAAAGTATTCTCCTTTGAAAGTATCCTCCCACTTATCATAATTGCTCTTGACCGTAAAATTGGTTGCACTGATATGTTGCTGAAAATGATTTGTAAGAAGAGGAATCCTTAAAAGTATTTAAAATAAAAAGCAACCCATAACTCAACATCATGATGTTTACTTACCCAATCATAGAAATAAGTATTTGAAGAAGTGTGGTTCTTGAGAGGAATCCAGTGGCATGTGGGATTTCTACCAACTTCATTCATTATAAAAAATACAACAAATAAAATATTAGACATTTGAATAGTGCTCTTGGCAACAAAGAAAGCATTATAAAAAAAATAACACAAGTTCTTTTTTATTTTTAAATTAGTGGTTGAAAAAAAACTGAAATATCCTTTTCCAGAATAGGCAATAGGAATGAGCAATACTGAGCCAACCTACAACAAAAAAATAAAATGGCTCCCTTGTAGACATTTGATTGTCAGAAAAATTTTAAAACCTAAAAAAGCTACTTTTCTAAGAACTTACTAGTTTTCCAAAAGAAGCTTGTTCTTTAATTTTCAATTAATTAATGAAAACCCTATAATTCCAAGTTTCTACTTTCTAATGCTTTCCCCTTGGCAGCCAAAAACATCTGTGAAAAAACTCTTATTTTCTTTTATTTCTGGAAATTTCTTTTCTAATTCTAGCTTTCTCAGCCCAGGGACTAACAGATCCCAAACTTCTTGCCATGACTTATGAGTGAGATGAGAGAAGAGAAAACTTAGGGCTACAAGCCACGTGCTTATTTCTCTCACAAATGATAGAGGTGCTTTATATAAACACTAGAAATACCCAAATTACAAAATAGTCCCTATGGGGCAAATATATCATTAAAATCCTTCATTATAATTTTTCTTTCCAAATTACCCCTTTATTCATGTATAGTACTGTTTGAACACTCCAACACCCATCTTAAGTTAGCAACACGAATAACTAGTCTTCCGGGGCTACTCTCAAACAAGGTAACTTGATTCCAAGTATGGCAACAACCAACTCTTACACCATGCCTACAGGGATTCAATTAGCTTAAATGCACTCTTGGTGGCAATTTCAGCTCTTACCCAAGACAACCAATACAGGATTCCTGGAGGCCCATGGCTCTTACCCAAGACATAGCCAATCATCAAGTTCACCTCTTGGCACTTTTCTATAATATATACTACCAACACAATAAAATTCAAACCACCACCATTGCTAAATGAGAGAAGGATCACCATATATAATCAGAGATCTTAATACTCAAATAGGCAAATGTCCTAATCACCTCTTGGCACTTTTCTATATTGTACATGATGCGAGAGCATTGCTGTAGAAGACACTTGAGCATTTCACCAAACACTTCCACTGCAACATATGCCACTAAGAATCCAATGACAAAGTGCTGCAAGAGTTGGAAGGTCACATAATCTCGAAAACCCTTCATCAAATAGTTTTTGTGCACCCAACATGTACCTATTGGAACCAGTTATTTGCATGAGCAAAAAACATATTGCTCAGCCATAAGACTACTCACCCTATGCATTAAAGTTCAAATTTGAAATTCCATCATCTTGGTAACGAAACAACATACCAAATGAACTTTCTCCTTTCAATAACCACTCAAACACCAAAGAAAAACTAAAACTCATTCTTGTCACTTGGAGGCAATATATAGCTGTTTGCAACTCAACTTTTAATCACAAGATAAGCTGATCAACCAATAACATACTGAATCGGTTTTACTAACAAGAACAAAAACAAAGAATAATATGAGACCTAGAGCAGCAATCAGACTAAACGGCGAACTCAATTTGTTCTAATACAATAGATGACAGAGATAGGGAGCCAGGATAACAAGAACAAATAAATTTGAGCTATATAACAGAAAAGGAAAATATGGACATCAAGAAACACAGAGGATTCAACAAACACATCTGAAGTTAACTAACATAACTGGAGTCATCATTGTTGTCATCTTCATTGTCTTCACTAAAATTTACCGGCTCTAATACCATCTTGTCATGAGTAAGGTGAGAAAAAGAAACTTGGTTCTTCCAGAATTTCTGGGTGCATCAAGAATTTTATTTGGGATTGATTTTTGGTCTTCTTTGGAATTGAATGGTGGGTTCATGTATTGTATTTCCTTTTATTCTTTTTTGTTTATCTTTTCTCCTTTTTTGGGTGATTTCTCATCACTGTCTGGATTGTACTTCTGTTAAATTTTATTTACTTACAAATAAAAGAGGTGAGAGAAGAGAAAAAAGAAAGAAGAAAGTTGGAAGAGATACTAGAAAACTTGAGACTACAAACCACACACTTATCTCTCACTCAAAAGAGAGATGATTTGTATTAGGTTAAACTTTCCAAGAGAGAGAGAGAGAGAGAGAGAGAGAGAGAGATGTTTTTGTATTAACACTAGAAATATTCAAATTACAAAATAGTTACTGGGGCAAATATTGCATAATCACTCATTATAATTTTTCTTCATGAATTACCCCTTTCTTCATGCCTAGTACAGTCTGAAAACTCCTACAAAGACAAAGGTGTAAGACGCCACTATTTCTTTAATATTAAAACCAAGTAAAATAGTAATATGATATTGATCATCTTATAAAAGAATGGAAGATAAAACCTATTCACGACTTTTCTCAGCCTTTTATTAACTCGGGTAAGATGACATATAAATCAACCAAACTTAAAATAATAGACATAGTATGCAGAAAACTGTGATGACTAAAGTTCTGAGCACCTTATTCTTGTGACCATCTACTTTGGTTGACCTCAACTAGTTCCAGTTTCCCTTTTTTTTTGTTTGAAAAAAGGTAAAGTGTTCTATTGACACCCCCACACCTACACAGCAAGGAGTTGTGCCATTACTACCACACCTGTACAAAAAGTACTGATTAACCGTTACAAAATAACAAATCAACATTCAAAAAAGAGCTGTACGGTATATCTGTAAAACATCTGTGCACTGTAACCCAAGAATGAATTCTACCCACAAATCCTTTACAATTGCCTCTTCTGTTTTCCCAAAATCTTTAAAAATTYTGTTTTTTTTTTTTTTTTGTCCATCCACACAGTCCTAAAAATTGCCAAAGGCAGCACTCTCTATACTATTTTTTCCTTTTTTGTGCAAACCCTTCAACTGCCAACTAGTTAAAAGCTCCACCACAGGTTTTGGAAAATAAACATGAAACCGTAAAGTGTCCAACAATTTAGACCACAACCTTCTAACAAATGAACAATGCAAAAATAAATTATCTCTGGTTAAACATCCGTTAAGAGAGGCTATCCACACAAGGAAAGAAACCTTCATTGGGGCAACTACACCATATACTTTCCCAAGGGAACTCACTCCCCCCTGTCCAGCATGCTATAAGAAGACTTAACAGAAAAACTGCATCATTGCACCATCTCCATTCTCTTTTATCAACATCCTCTGATCTGCTTGGTGTTGAGGATTTTGCTGTTAATAGCTTGTTTTTCTTATTTATTTTGTTTAGTTATCCTGTTGGGACCACAGTCTATTAATTAGAACTTGCTAGAGTAGTAGTTTATCTTTCTTTTAAAGTTGTAAGCACCAGCCGCCTATTAAGGGCAATTTGTCTTTGTACTTGTTTTTACTTAAAGTATAAAAGCTAATGGGAGAGGGCGGCCAGAATTATTGGCTTCTCTTCCTTTTCTCCATTCTTTCTCTTTCTCTTCTCTTCTCTTCTCTCACAAAATTTTCCTTTCTTCCTTCTCTTTCTATAATTTTTTATATTTCTGCTGATTTCTACTTGGTACCAGAGCCTAGTTAGGCTTTCTTGAAGCTGATTCATGCATCCCTAGATCAGTTAACTGCACGTGTAAAGAGACTGGGCCGAATGGGCCCTAACAGCCTCTCATGTGATATCCTTTATTTTATCTTTTATTTATGTTGATGGGCCTCACATAATGGGCCTGTTATTTGTTCTTATTTTACTTTCTTTATGTAACTGCCATGCTGACCGCCCACTTAAGGGTATACTTGTCATCATCAATTTTTTAGAGATTAATAAAAAATAGGGTTAGAGGAGAAGGGTGATTAATTCGACTTCTTCTTCTCTT
>NW_010729147.1:707347-729242 GCF_000365185.1 Nelumbo nucifera | reverse complement strand
AATCCCTGAAGGAGTTTGTAGGGAGTTGGAAAAACTAATGAGGGACTTTTTATGGGAACCCGGGGAGGAGAAAAGGGACCATAGAGTTAGGTGGGAGCTACTTACAAGAGCTAAAAGTGAAGGGGGACTGGGGCTAGGGAACTTGAAGAAGAAGAATGAAGCTCTGTTAGGGAAATGGTTATGGAGATGGTCCAAAGAAAAGGAGAATCTATGGGCTAAAATCCTAAGTATTCATGGGCAAGAGGTAGTTGGCTGGAATCTGGGACTATTATCTAGGGCTTCAAGAGCCTCTCCTTGGAAGTCCATTCATGCCATCCTTCAGCCTTTTCTTCCCTTCATCAGGTATGATCTTGGTTCTGGTTTGTCGATAAATTTTTGGGAACACACTTGGGTGGGGGATTTTCCTTTGAAAGAGCAGTTCCCCTCCTTATATGCTCTGTCTAGGTTTAAAAATGAACCAATAGCAACCTTTGCTACCCTATCTAATTCTACTATTGGTTGGAACTTGGGTCTTAGAAGGGCCCTCAGAGATTCTGAGTTGGAACCCATTTCGAATTTGCTTAAAATCTTGGATGAGGTAGCTCTTGAACATTCCCGTGTGGACTCTAGGGTTTGGTCTCTTGTCCCTTCAGGTATATTCTCTTGCTCCTCTTTTTTCAAAGCATTGACACAGCCTAGTCTGGTACCTAGGTTTTCTTTTCCAGTCCGAAAAGTTTGGGGTAGCCTTATCCCTCCTAGGGTAGGTGCTTTTTGCTAGGAAGCAATCCTAGAAAAGTGTAACACTTGTGACATACTTCAAAAGAAAAGGCCTAATTGGTGTTTATCTCCGCATTGGTGCATCTTATGTAAGAAGAATGGTGAAAGCTGTTATCACTTGCTTGTTTCTTGCCCTCTTGTTTCAGAGATTTGGTGTTGGTTTTTTTCTTTATTTGGTTGCAGGTGGCCCTCCCCTTCAAGCGTGCAAAGCTTGTTCAGTTCCACTCCAGTGAGGGGTTTAAAGAAGAGAGGTAAAATTTTGTGGAGATGTGCTAGAGCTGCTATTTGTTGGACGGTTTAGGAAGAAAGAAATCAAAGATTATTTCATGACAAAGAAAAAGCAAGGAAGCCCTCATAGAAATTGTTTATGTTAGGGTGGCACACTAGGTCAAGTCTTTGAAGCTTTTTGAAGCCTATTCAGTAGGAGACATCATTAGAAACTGGGAAGAAGTGGCTCGGTCAGTTCCTATGTCTAGTGCTATTAGACCTGTTTGGACTCAACCAGATTTGTGTTTCATCAAATTGAACTTCGATGGTAGCAGTGAAGGTAATCCAAGCCCTTCAGGCATAGGTGGTATTTTCAGGTATGAAGAGGATCGAATTATTGCTATGTTCTCAGGATCTATAGGCTGGGGGAATTCTCTGAGAGCTGAAATCCTGGCAGTTCTAGAAGGAGTAAAAAGAGTTAAGCAATTGAATATTAGTAAGCTACTGGTGGAAGGAGACTCTCAATCGACTGTTAGTTGGTTGCAGAAGGAAGAGTCTAGCCTATGGAAGTTCTCAAATGAAAGAAAGAAAATCAAGCAGCTAACTCAGAATATGATTGTAAGGGTTCAATGGGCCAAGAGGAGCACTAATTCCATGGCTGACACCTTGGCTAAACAAGAGGTGGGAAGATCTAATTTCTTTTGGGCTATATTGTAATAGGTGTTTTCAGTTCTGTAAGTGAGGGTTAAGATGTCTTACCCCTCCAATCTAGTTGTAATTTCCATATATTTTTAATAAAATTACTGTTATTGATAAAAAAAAAAGGCATGCAGTGTTTTCAATGGATAGATCCAAAGCCCTTGGACCAGATGGCTTCACCATGGCTTTCTATCAAGACTACTGGAATGTTGTACGAGAAGACCTTTGTGCGGTGTTTAAGGAATTTGATGTTAATAGCAAAGTAAGCTCTGAAGTTAATGCCACTTTCATAGCTCTAATCCCTAAGAAGAAAGAAGCAAAAAACCCTAAAGATTTTAGGCCAATTAGTTTGGTGACTAGCATTTACAAAATCTTGGCTAAAGTGTTATCCTTGAGGATTAAAGTAGTGCTACCCTCCATCAATAGTCAAGCCCAGGGAGCTTTCGTGCAAGGGAGACAAATAACAAATCAGATTCTAATAGCGAATAAATGTGTGGAGGATATGAGAAAGTCCAGAAAGCAAGGTTTTGTTTGTAAGCTAGATTTAGAAAAGGCCTATGATCTTGTTGATTGGAGCTTCTTATTAGAAAACCTAGGGTGTTGTGGGTTTGGAGTCAGATGATGTAATTGGATAAAAGAATGCATAAGTTCTTGCCATTTTTCGGTCTTGGTTAATGGGGTAGTCAAGGATTTTTTCCCAGCTCTTAGAGGGTTAAGGCAACGTGACCCCCATTCCCCTTTTCATTTTACCCTAGTTGCAGATGTTTTTAGTAGCTTGATCACTGAGGCAAACAAGGAAGGTGTAGTGAGAGGTTGGAGGATAGGAAGGAACAGGATTAGGGTGACCCACTTACCGTTTGCTGATGACCTAATAATCTTTTGTGAAGGGGGTGATAGGAGAACAGTAAGTAATCTCAAGTCTTTGATAAAGTGCTTTGAGAGAGTATCAAATCTGAAAATAAACTTGGAAAAGAGCTGTGTGGTGGGAGTGAATCTGGATGAGAGGACTCTTGAGTCGGTGGCTGAGTCTTTAGGTTGTCCTATTTTCTATTGGCCTTTATAGTATTTAGGCCTTCCTCTAGGAGCCAACCCTAAGGAGAGCACATTTTGGGCCCTAGTTTTAGAAAAGTTTGAGAAAAGGTTAGCCTCGTGGAAAAGGAACTATATTTCTTCAGGGGGTAGAGTTACTTTACTGAGAGCTTCCTTAGCAAATCTGTCGATTTATTATTTCTCTGTGTTTAGGATTCCTGTCAAGGAAGCCAAGAAATTAGAGAAATTAATGAGAAATTTTCTTTGGGAGCCAGGGGAGGAAAAAAAGGATCACTTAATAAATTGGGGAATAGTGTGTAGGAGGAAAGAGGAAGGTGGATTGGGACTGGGGAATTTAGTTTTGAAGAATAAAGCACTCCTAGGAAAATGGTTGTGGAGATGGCCCCTAGAACAGGAGAGACTTTGGCATGAGGTGATAGCTAGTATACATGGAAGTTTGGGCAATGGATGGGATGCTGGTGTATCACGTCGAGCCACTCTGGCAACTCCTTGGAAAGCAATTCTGAGTATTCTTCCTCTTTTCCTCAACTGTATCAGGTATGATGTCAATTCTGGTACTTTTGTTTTGTTCTGGGAAGACATCTGGGTGGGCAATTATGCCCTTGAGGAGAGTTTCCCTTCTCTCTATTCCATTTCTTGCTACAAGGGTGAAACAATGTCTCATTTTCTTCCAACATCTGATTCTCCATATTCTTTGAGTTGGAACTTTGGGTTTCGTAGGGGTTTAAGGGATCATGAACTCTCTTATGTTTCAGACATGTTGTCACTACTTGAAAGTGTTTTTCTGGCCCTTTCCAGTTCTGATGCGGAACTTTGGTCTCCAAACCCAAAAGGTTACTTCACATGTGCTTCCTTTTTTAAGTCCCTTTGCTCTCCCTCGGGACAAGTGGGTTTCCCAACTAAGGAGATTTGATCTAAACCTGTACCTCCTAAAACTATTATGTTCTGCTGGGAGGTGTTCTATAGGAAAATCAACACTTCAGACTTATTGCAGAAGAGAAGGCCTTCTATGTGTTTGTCTCTTAATTGGTGTGTACTTTGCAGGGCTAGTGGTGAGGATTGCTCTCACTTACTTTTAACCTTTCTTTTTTCTGTTGCTATTTGGGATTGGATATATGCTTTGTTTGGTTGCAGATGGAATTTGACCACAGACATAGATCAGATCTTTGATCCTTCTTTCTTTGTGTGGCCCACAAAAACTGGTAAAACAATGTGGAGGAGCATTAGAGCTGCGGCTTTGTGGACAATTTGGGAAGAAAGAAATGCGAGGATATTCCAAGAGAAGGAGAGAAATATTCAAAATGTAAAAGGATTGCATTATGACCAGGGCAATCCATTGGCTGAGATCATTAGATTCCTTCAAATTATATTCCTTTGATGACATGTGGAGGAACTGGATGGCTGTGGCTAGTAGCAGTAACAGAAAGAACAGGGTACCAGATGTGTGGGTACCCCCTTTAAAAGACGACAAAGCTGAATTTTGATGGTAGCAGCCAAGGAAATCCGGGGCCATCAGGGATTGGTGGGGTGCTAAGAGATAAAGATAGGAACATTTTATCTTTATTCTCAGGCTCTGTGGGTATAGGAGACTCTATTAGAGCTGAGCTTCTAGCGGCAGTACAAGGCATTCAGGTTGCGGACCAGTTGGGAGTTCAAAATTTGATTATTGAAGGAGATTCCAAAGTTGGTGTGGGTTGGTTAAAAAATCCAAATTCAGTGATCTGGTGCTACAGGGATATTATGAGGAAAGCTAAATGGTTCTCAAGGAACATGAATGTTATTTTTCAGTGGGTGGGTAGAACAGCTAACACCAGCTTTGTAAACTTTTTGTTACTAGTCTGAGGTAGTACAATTTGTTGTTGTGGAGAGGTACCAGCTCGTGCCCCTCCTTTGGGAAGGCTGTATTGTAATATCTTATTGAATTTCTTGAATAAAATTCAATCATTTATCAAAAAAAAAAAAAAATTGCACAATTCGGATCTGGATACAAGCCTCCAAGTTACCATAAATTACAAGAGCCACTCTTGAAGGGGGTTGAGAAAACGAAGCAAATGTACAAGGAGTATGAGGCTTCTTGGAAGACTTAAGGTTGTACCATCATGTCTGATGGATGGAATGATAAAAGGCAAAGATCATTGATCAATTTTTTGGTGAATTCCCCTGAAGGGACTTTTTTTCTAAAATCAGTTGATGCATCAAATGCAACTTTGGACTTTTTTTCTAAAATCAGTTGAAGTCCATAATGCAACTTTTCTATTTGAGTTGATTGATAAATTTGTTAAGGAAATAAGGGAGGAACATGTAGTGCAAGTGGTTACTGATAACCACTTTGCTTATGTTGCTGCCAGTGATCTTTTAAGATTGAAGAGGAAGAATTTATTTTGGACTCCTTGTGCCGCTCATTGTCTAGACCTCATGTTGGAAGACATTGGAGAATTGAGGTCTATAAAAAGTTGTATTGCCAGGGCAAGACAAATAACTACTTTTATTTATAAAGATCCTCTTCTTTTTGCACGCATGAGGGAAAAAACAAATGGAAGAGATCTTGTGTGATGTGTAGTTACAAGGTTTGCCACATCTTTTCTAACTTTACAAAGTTTATATTACTTTCAAGGAGACCTTGCTTGCTTTATTTGCGGGTGATTTGTGGAACAAGAGTAAATGGGCCAACAAATCAGATGGACTAAGAGCATCAAGCATTGTGCTTTCTATTGGGTTTTGGAAAAATGTAAGAGTTGCTCTTTTGGTTGCCCAACCAATTGTGGAGGTTTTATGATTGGTTGATGGTGATGAGAAACCCACAATGGGTTATTTTTACTATGCAATGGAGCGAGCATGAGAGAAAATAAAAGAAAATTGTAGTGGGAAAGAGAGGGAGTATAAGCATTTTAGACATTTTTTATAGGCAATGGACTAATATGATGCAACATCCATTGCACCTTGCTGGTTTTTTCTCAATTAAGTCCTTTATTATAAGGCTAAAGCACAAGATGAAGCATCGGTTGGAAAGTTTGAAATGGGCTTTCTAGATTGCATTGAGAGAATGGTTAGTGATAATGAAATTCAAGACAAGATCTCTCATCAATTGGAATTGGAAGAGTATAAGCATGCCCGTGGTGCTTTCTCTAAAGAATTGGCAATTAGGCAACGTTAAACGAAGCAACCAAGTAATATAAGCTCTCTTTTCTTGAAACTTATATTTATATTTTATTCCTGCTATTTTAAATTTATATTCTTAATTCATTTTTTCCTATTTTGTAGCTAATTGGTGGCATAGCTATGGACATTGCACCCAGACCTTAGGCGTATTGCATTACGCATATTAGGTCTTACATGCACTTCTTCTGCTCGTGAGCGCAATTGGAGCACTTTTGAGCATGTAAGTTCTATGTAATGGTTGGTTTTGTGATAAAATTATTTATGAAAGTTAAAATACTTATTTTTATAATTTTTCTTATTTTGTTGTGAATGTAGATTCATACAAAAAAAAAGGAATAGGCTTGATCAAAAGAGACTCAATGATCTTGTATTTGTTCAATACAATCAACGCCTCCGAGAAAGATTTACAACAAGGCATGCAAACCCAAAGTAGTTTGACCCTATTTGCTTTGATGATGTAGATGAAACTAGTGAATGGTTGACTGGCAAAGACCCCTCAAATGACTTGGTCTATTAAGGCTGTGATCTTACATGGACTCAAGCTGATGAAGCATTAGGGACATCTGAAATCCTTTAAGGAATAGGCCAAGGAGAAGTGGACATGGATGTGGAAATGCAAGTGGGGGTGCAAATAGAGGTAGAGGTGGTGGTCGTGGGCGATGTGCACCCGAAAGACAAGATAAAGGCAAAAATGTAGTTCAAGAAGAAGAAGAAGACTCAATGTGGGAAAAAGATATGGAAGATAATGAAGATGAAGACAAAGATATTGATGTTGAAGATGATCATGATGATGACGATGACAGTGATGATGACGGTGATGAAGATGTTACTCGTGGTGCTAATGATGTTGGTGCATTCAGTGGAGGCAATGTTTTAAAAGCGCAAGGCACAAAAAAGGCGCAAGGGCTATTTTGCACCTGAGGCGCAAGGCGCACAATTAAAAAAAAAAAAGCTAAAAATTCAAAAAAATGCAAAAAAATCAAAAAGTTATAAAACATAATATTAATAAAAATATAAACTTAAGTTTTAAAATAAATGTTTTAAAAAACCTATTATCTAAAATTAAAATACATAAATATAATATGTAAAGCATATTCAAATGAGAATTTAAAAATGAAATCAAACATATAAAACATTTTCAAGCATATAAAACCCACAATCTCTTTTTTTTCTCAATTGCATCAAGTAGCTAATGTGACATATTATATTCCTAAATTCTACAAGCCGCTTTTGTACCATGCCCCTCGAGGCAAGCCCAAACAAGTCCATGTTAGGGTCTTAAATTCTTAGTTTTCACACAAAAAATAATAATTTTATAGTTTTAATTGCTTTTAAGAAGATATGTTATTAGGATGAATGAATGGACAACATTAATGACTAGGCAACAAGGCGCCCCCTGTCGCCTAGCCTCACCTTGGCGCCTTGAAAACTATGGTTTGGTTGTAGGTGGAATCATCAAAAGTAAATTAGAAAGAAGAAAGAATAAGGATAACAGCTGAGCCCAAAACAAGACTTCCATAATTGCCCCTTGCTTACCTAAATCATAAGCCAAAGAGTTTGCTGATCTCCCCACCCATTGTATAAGAACATACGCATTTACTCCCAACTTGAGGGGGAGTTTTGAGGATTATTCTGTTAATAACTTGTTTTCCTTATTTATTTTGTTTAGTTAGCTTGTTGGAACCATAGTCTATTAATTAGAAGTTGCTAGGATAGTAGTTTATCTTTCTTTTAAAGATGTAAGCACCAGCCACCCTATTAAGGGCGTATTTATCTTTGTACTTGTTTTTTACTTAAAGTATAAAAGCTAATGGGAGAGGGCAGCCATAATAATTGGCTTCTCTTCCTTTTCTCCATTCTTTCTCTTTCTCTTCTCTCACAAATTTTTCCCTTCTTCTCTTTCTATAATTTTTTATATTTCTGTTGATTTATACTCTTGGGTTATGTCTGTATAACTTTTGCAGAAGGTCAGACATTTGCTCCACCTCCCAGTCATTAAGATTCCTACTAAAAATAGGATTCCACAATGTTGTACCATTGTGAAATGACAAGTAGTCTGCCACAGCAGCTTCTTTGTTCTGAGCTAAATCAAATAGACAAGGATATAGCTCCTCCAAACAAGTCTCTTCACACCAGGGGTCATCCCAAAATCTTACCCTTGTTCCATCCCCAGTTTTAAATTCAATCCCCTTCAAAAAAAATCCAGTTTAGAAATCTGAATTACTTTCCACAGGGTACACCCATAAGTAGGAGTAACATCACCTGGGTCCCAGCTATCTCCCCTTTGATCATATTTGGCATGAATAACTTCCCTCCACAAACTACCCGCCGCCTCATTATATCCCCAGTTTCAGTTTATAGCTAATAGAATCATACTCTTCATCTCTTCAATGAAGAGCATTTTGTCTAGCTGATCTAAAACTCTGATTAGCTACTTTTGCATATTTTGTATAGGAAATTTCTCCATATTATACCAATACAGTTACCTCTTACTAACAGCTTTTTAAATATTTTGCATATTTTATATAGATATTATAGAAATATTATGGGAGATAGGGAACGCCAAGAAGGATTCCCTCATTAATTGGAAAATAGTATAAAGCCTAAGCATTGGGAGAGTGAGAGTAAACATTTATCTTGCTTCATTTTTAATAAGCTCTTTTCATTTTGTTGCTGATCCAAAAGAAAAAGTATTGCAATAAAAAAGAGTCAAGGATACAATATGTAGATATTCATGCCTTACCTCATATAAGAGTTCCAGGACACTCAAAGTCATAAGCATATCATTTGTGTTGTGGATTTCTTCCTCTAATAAACTGAGGAGATTTGAGTTGAAAATCGTTGATGCTACAGAGCTAGAAATGGAGAACAATTTGACTATCAAAGCCAAAACTCGAACACGTCCCTGATCCATGTTTATATGGCAAGCATAAGAGCAACAATCAAAGAGATTGTATGTATTCTCAAGTCTCAATTTAGATATTCATAATCTTGACAAGCAGCATATATATATATATATAAAGTACTGAAAACTTATAATCTTTTAAGATTTTGTCTAACATCAAAAGATTTTTCTTATTGAAATATTTTGAGAAACATAAGTGCATACACACACACAAAGATCATAGTTAGGTTAAGGCTTGGATGATGTGATCACAAACGCACAAAGACAAATATAGTGACAATGAATTGAATGACACCAAATATAGTGACAAATATGGGATAAGGTCTGGTCACTCTTCTTAGTTTCTTACACCTGATTAGAAGGAATTGAGTGACACCAAAAGAGATCAGCATGCTAGTAGCTTCTTACTTTTGCACCAATAATAGCAAATCTTATTAACTTAGAAAATGAAAGAAAGAACACTAGTTTAAGATTTATATACAGATCAAAGGACCCTTGCTAAATTTCTAGCAGACATAGGGATCCATCTGAACGAGCATTTCAGATTTGAAGACAACGCTGATGCTTCCATAAGAGATCAAGGCACCAAGGTCCCTCAGACATAGGGATCCTTCGGCTTTTGATTGCAGCGAAAGCAAACTACTTAACAGTCATCTTCAACCAAAATCCCCATCTAATGCCCTCCACTGGTTTCAGCTTTTTGTAGATGTGCTAAAAGTTCAGCTCTAAGGCTCACACCTGATTGACCTGGGTTCTCAACAGAACTACTATTAAAATTTAGTTTAATATGTGATGCTAAAGAAGAGGCTTTGTGGATAGAGAAATGGAGGTTGTGGAGAGAGGTTGCATGGAGAAAACAAAATGGTGGTCATCTCTGAGGGTAGAGGCTAAAGATCTCCTCTTTGAAGAAATATGGACCAAAAGAAGACTTAGTCTGAAAATAAGAGAACAAAAGATGGCCACGGCTCTTGTGGAAGGCTCAGAGATGACTGACTGGTTAAAAGAGTTTGTTTCTGATGCAGCAGCTAAAGGGAAGCAGATAAAATGGAAAGAGTTACTCAGAGACAGTTAGGAGGTATGTGATGGAAAACAAGAGGAATGCAAAAGGTGCATTCATATCTCTTACTGAATATTTCTCTAAAGGAAGGAAGCAAATGGTTTGTGTCCCTCAAAGGAAGAATAGTCAAGGATGGATAGGGATAGCTGGTATACTAACAAATTTCCTAAATAGAAGGGAGCTGGAGAAAAAAGAGTTGATGGAAATTTATGAAAGTGAACAAAGCCCAGTAGTTAGCAGCCAGATCCTGTGTAAGGAAGAGGAACCAAAAAAGAATTTCTTGGTCATGGCAAACAATAGTAGGAATCCTTCCTTGGTAGCAAATGGGACAACAGGAAAATGGGGAAGAATCAAGAATGTTAGTGATTGATGATGGAGAGTTGGTAACAGATTGGTGGAAAGTTGCAGAACTGTTGAAGTTCAAACTTCAAACTGGGGCTAAGGAGCACCTTTATTTTTAACTCTGTTTGATCTTGCTAAGGCAGTGCTGGACCCTCTTGAAAACCAAGTAAATGTTAAAGCTTTATGTATTCAAGATGCTCTGGGGATCTTCTCAGTCTTTAAATGGTCTTCATCTTCCAATTCAAAAGTCTTCTCAGTGGAAGATAATGTTACTGGACAAGTGATTGGTTTGCCATTCCATCTCTGGAATCAAGAGACAGCAAACTCAATTGCTTTGTTGTGTGGTGCTCACCTTGATGGTGTATTTTGGGGAGACCTGCGAAGTGCAGCCCTTCTACCGGGTGGAGTAAAACCAGAAGATATACCGAGGAAGGTGACCGTTGCTGTGGATGGATTGTTTTTACCAGTCTGGTTAGTGTCTTCCATTGAAGCTACCCTTTGGAGGGAGGCCAGGCAGGAGGAAGATGAAAGGTCAAGGAAATGGAGCTACATGGCAGATTGGAGTTAGTTAAACAGAAGAAACTGGGAAGTTTCACCAAAATGGAAACACAACCTTTAAGCAGCCCAAAAGATTTGTGTCAAGAGATTAGTAGAAAACGTGAGATACAAGGTAAGGATATGACAACCAACAGGACATTTGCTCAGGTAGTAGCTTCTGGCGCCAAGCAAGATAATTTGAATGGCTTAAGTGAGGGGAAGGGCCTGTTGGTAGTACAAACTGAACCACAGATTGGGGGAGGTAAACCATCGGGTCAGGCTGGAGTCTTGTTAGAATCAGGAAACCTGTAACCTTATGGTGGCTGACCCAGAAGGCCCAAGTTCAAATTCAAATTCTACTCCTGGGTCCAGTAGGCCCAAAAGTTGGCCAAAATTAATTGACCGAGGGCTTAGGTTGGCACATGAGGACTTAAAGGAGCACATGACAGGGGGAGCATCTCAGGTAGACAGCAAACAAGGTCTACCATCGTCTTCCTCGAGCTCCTCCTTTTGCTCGAACAACTTTGCAAAGGTGTCCAGCTCCTTACAATGGATCCCATCGAAGAAGCTGGCTCGATCTTCACAGGATCGCTGTAATCTGAGGTGTGTGAAGCACAGTGAGCCACATGACTTAGATTTGGAAATGTCGACAGATGACGAAGAGTTTTCTGATTCGGATTCAGAATCTGGAGAAACCCTCACTCTGGGAAGTATTGACCTCCAAAAACCAAAAGATATCATGGAGGAGGGAAGCGTAAACACTGAACTTTTATTTCCAGAGGAGGAAATGGATCCACAAGATTTTGGCAATGACAAACAGCCGAGGAATCTGAGTCTCAACGGCGGCAAACAGATATCTTCCCTTCCTGGAATTCCGTACAAAAAACAGATGGTGTTGGAAACACATGCAGAGGTCCGGCAGATTACATCTCTGCCAATAAACGAGTCTACTTCATTTGCACACCCTATTCAGGATCGGGCCAGAGAGACAGGAATCAGATCTTGCGCCTCACCTAAGGATTCACATAGAGGGAAAGACTAGTGAGGTACCTTTGACTGCAGGGGGTGAAAAAGTCACGGTTGAACCTAGTTTACTTCCACAGCTGAGTTAAGAACAAGGAATGGGTCTGGTCTTAACTTCAATAGTAGACACCCAACATCTGGTCCCATTGCAATCACCTCTGTTACCTTCAAGTTAGCCTGTCCATTTGTTTTAGATACTAATCTGGGTTCTATGTCTGTAACAGATATCCTGGAATCTCAAATAAAACAACCAAGTGACAGTAGGGGAGTGATGAATGAGAGTGCCGGAAGTCGAATTGAGAAGGGGAATTGTTTAGTAGAAAGGAAACAGGAGGAACTGGAATGGATTTGGGAGCAGATTTGTACACTGTTGGAGGAATATAAACAGAAAGAGGAAATGATAGAGGAGCATAGTTTTCAAGGCGCCAAGGCGAGGCTAGGCGACAGGGGGGGCGCCTTGTCGCCTAGTCGCCTAGGCGATGGATTTTTTTTATGTAGAAAGCATAGATCCTAGGGTAATTCCCTAGGTACCATAACCATATTTCCTTAATAATTCATATTTTTCATAAGAAAAGTATAGAGTTCATGTTAAAGTATAGAAAATCAACATATTCATGAGAAGAAAAAGAAGGAAGAGAAAATTCAAAAAATATAGGGGCTGAACCCTTGTTTTTGTTATAGGAAAAGAAGAAAAGAAAATGTGTTGATTAGAATAGTAGTAGTAGTAGTAGTAGTAGTAGTAGAAAATGTGTTGATTAGACAAAATTTTAAGTTCTTCCTTACTTATTGGTTCAGGTTTTAAAGTCTTTGAGGGTTCAATACATCATTTAGCAATGTTTAAATTGATCAAACCCTAACAAATAAGAAAATAATAAAAAGAAATTAGTAATATAAACACACAAAATGAATATTTCAGTTTAATAGTGCCTATTTTATAATTATAATGTCAACAAATTAAGAATAAAAAAGTATTTTATAATACATAGTACAAAACTGTTTGACGATTAGGCGAGGTGAGCCTCAAAGGGCGCCTTGTCGCCTAGGCGTCGCCATGACAACTAGTAGAGGAGACCCCAAAAAAACCTGAATCAGATGCAAGCCCCAACAGATTGGAGAAGGAAACAGGAAATAAAGGGCCGCATAGGAAGTCCATGGGTAATAAGGGTAGGAAAAAGAAGAAGAAATCTGAAGTAGAGAGACTAATTTTGGACATTGAAGGGGATATTGAATTCAGTGGAAGAGGGGAAAGGAAATAGGCTTCTAAATGAGGAGAAGATAGTGTTTGGAAGGCTTAATCAAGAAAGTTAATGAAGATAATCTGTTGGAATATGTGGAGTTTGAGTAGTGCTAGAAAAAGGAGACTGATTAAGGAGCTACTTAGGAGAGAAAGACCTGATATTGTGATGCTATAGGAGACCAAACTAGCTGAACTGGATAGGAGGTGGGTCAAAGAAATTTGGAAAGTAAGAGGTGTGAGATGGTATTCAGCTCCCTCGTGGGGAGCTTTGGGGGGAATAGTAACTTTTTGGAGGGAGGATTTCGTAGAACCAGTAGAAGAGTTGATAGGAAACTTCACTGTGTCCCTAAAATTCAGGATGGTGAAAGATGGCTTTATATGGGTGCTAACAAAAACGTGTATGGGCCAAATAATTACAAAGGAATGAGTTATGGGAGGAGCTTCATGGCATCCAAGGTTTATGGGAAGACCCCTAGTCCTTGGGGGGAGGACTTTAACGCAATAAGGTTCACAACTGAGTCAAATAATCCCAGACAAGCCATCACGACTAGTATGAGGAAGTTCAATGACTTCATTAACTCTTGTGAGTTACGAGAGCTTCCTTTACTCCTTTACTACAAGCTATCTTCACTTGGTCCAACTTCCAAGAAAACCTAACTTGTTCAAAGCTTGATAGATTTCTTTTTAATGAGGGTTGGGAGAGCCATTGGAGAGTCTTGGTGGCTAAGGCCTTACCTAAGGTCACCTTTGACCATTGCCCCATAGAAGTAGGAAAAGAACCACTTGGAAATGGACCTAGACGATTCAGGTTTGAGAATATGTAGTTAACACATCCAGATTTCTTGTCTAAGGTTGTGGAATGGTGGAGCAAAGAGATGAGGGGAGTGAAATGGAATGGAGTTAGATTCCACAAAAAATTAAAAAGGTTGAGAGGCAAAATAAAAGAATGGAATAGGGATCAATTTGGAAGAGTGGAGGAAGCAAAAGCTAGCCTACTAACTCAGATTGAGGATTTAGATGCAAAAGAGTCCCAACGGATGATGAATGTGCAAGATAGAGAACTAAGATGGAAATTGAAAAAGGAGTTAGAGGTTCTATTGAGGGAGGAGATCTCATGGAGACAAAAATCTAGGCATAAATGGATCAAGGAAGGGGATGGGAATACTAAATTCTTTCATGCTATGGCTAATGGGAGAAGAAGGAAAATTTTGATACTTAAGCTTGAGGTTGATGGAGTTGAGATGACCTCTCAAGAGGAGATTGCTAGTAGGTTTGTGGTTCACTTCAAATCAATCTTCCAAAGACCTTTGGAGAATCAGCCGAGAGTGGGGGAGGAGGACTGGCCAACTTTGAATGAGATAGATAGGGGATGGTTAGAAAGAATGATTGAGGAAGAGGAAATTAAACAAGTTGTCTTTTCTATGCATAGAGCTAAGGCATCGGATCCAAATGGGTTTACAATGGCATTTTATCAGGACTGCTAGGACATAATAAAAGAAGATTTAATTGGAGCCATTAGAGAATTTGAGGATAAACATTTTTGTTATTTTCAATTATCAAAAAAAAATTCCTGAAATCAATGCCACTTTTCTAGCTCTAGTTCCTAAAAAGACTAGTGCCAAACACCCCAAAGATTTTAGGCCAATCAACTTGGTGACTAGCATCTATAAGATTTTGGCAAAGTGCTCTCTAGGAGGATCAAAGTAGTTCTCCCCTCTCTCATTAGCCAAGCACAATGAGCCTTTGTATAGAACACACAAATTATAGATCAGATCCTCATTGCAAATGAGAGTGTGGAAGAGATAAGGAGGTCTGACAGAAAAAGGTTGTGTTTGCAAATTGGACTTGGAAAAGGCTTATGAGCTAGTGGATTGGGGTTTCTTGTTGGAGGTGTTAAGAAGGCGTGGGTTTGGGGACAAATGGTGTAATTAGATAAGTGGATGTTTAAATTCATGTCATTATTCAGTCTTGGTTAATGGAGTGGTTAAGGATTTCTTTCCAGCCAATAGAGGCTTAAAACAAGGTGACCCACTTTCTCCTTTCCTCTTTACACTTGTTGTTGATGTTCTTAGTAGATTGATCTCCAAAGAAGATGAGGAGGGCCAAATAAAGGGTTGGAAAATAGGGAGGAGAGGCATTTCAGTAACTCACCTTTAGTTTGCTAATGATATTGTTATTTTCTGTGAAGGGAATGATTTAAGCAAGGTGAACAACCTTAAGAATTTAATAAGAGCCTTTGAGCTTGCCTCCAACTTGAGGATAAACTTTGATAAAAGTTGTGTGGCTGGAGTAAACATGGAGGATTGGGAGATAGAATCCATTGCAGGGTGTTTAGGTTGCACCACCTCTTCTTGGCCTTTGACCTACTTAGGTCTCACCTTAGGAGCCAACCCTAAAGAAAGTAGTTTCGGGCCCCTATTGTGGAGAAATTTGATAAATGCTTGGCAGCCTAGAAAAAGAATTACATCTCAATAGGGGGTAGGGTGATTTTGATTAGGGCCACACTTGACAACCTTCCAACCTACTTCCTTTTAGTTTTCAGGATCCCCCCAACGGAGGCTAAGAAACTGGAGAAGGTAATGAGGGACTTTCTATGGGAACCAAGAGAGGTGAAAAAGGACAATCTAGTTAAATGGGAGATCATTAATAAACCTAAGGAAGAGGGGGGCCTAGGGATAGGGAACATAGTGCAAAAGAATGAAGCCCTCTTAGGGAAGTGGTTATGGAGATGGCCTCAGGAGAGAGAGAGATTATGGCATGAGGTGGTGTCAAGTATTCATGGCTGCTCCGTAAATTTGTGGGATATCGGGATATCTCGTCGAGCTACCCTTACAACACCTTGGAAGGCTAATACATGGTCTTCTCCCTCACTTCCTCAGGTTTATCAGGTATGATGCTTGCTCTGGTGATTCTATTCGGTTCTGGGAGAATGTTTGGGTGGGTAATCAACCCCTCAAAGATCGATTCCCTTCGCTTTACTCTCTCTCCTCAAAAATGAGCCAATTGCAAATTTTCTTCCGAACCCATTTATTCCCGTGTCTTTAAACTGGGACTTTGGATTTCATAAGGGATTAAAGAATGGTGAGTTAATTTGTGTCACTAAGCTACTTCATTTACTTGAGTTAGTTTGTTTGGACCCCACATCTTCTGATCAAAGAGTTTGGACTCCTCTTCCAAAAGGTACCTTTACTTGTGCTTCTTTTCTAAAATCCCTCAGCTCCAACCCCAGTTCTCAAGTGTTCCCTATTAAAGAAGTTTGGGTGCGACCTATTCCTCCAAAAATTGCTGTATTCTGCTGGGAAGTTTACTACGGGAAAATCAATACTTTGGAAAACTTGCAGAAAAAGAGACCTTTTTTTTGTCCTTCCCCAAATTGGTGTTCCTTATGTAAGGCCTAGAATGAGGGCTGTTTCCATTTGTTGATCTCCTGCTCCTTTGCTACAACCTTATGGAGTTGAAGCCTTAATTTATTTGGAGGTAGGTGGTTTCCGCCATCTGATGTGAATTTGTTACTTAACCCATCTATTATTGTACGGCACACAAGAAGAGGCAAGTTCGTGTCGAAATGTATCAAGGCAGCCACCTTATGGACTCTCTGGGAGGAAAGGAATGCAAGAGTCTTCTTAGAGAAGGAAAGAAGCATGGATAAAGTGAATGATTGCATTCTAACAAGAGCAATACATTGGCAAAAAACCTTGGATATATTTGTTGATTTATCTTTTGATGACCTGTGGAGGAATTGATTAGTAATAGCTAATACTTCTACCAAGAAGAATAGAAGTTTGTTGGAATGGAATCCGCCCCCAAAAGGTGTCATCAAGTTAAATTTTGATGAGATCAGCCAAGGAAACCCTGGGCCTTCGGGTATAGGGGGTGTCCTGAGAAATAAGGATAGCAGCATCATCTCCTTATTCTCAAGACCGGTGGGAGTGGGGGACTCTACAAGGGCAGAAATACTAGCTGTTGTACAAGGGATTCAGATCGCTAACCAGCTTGGGGTGGAACATCTCCTAATTGAAGGGGACTCTCAGGTGGTAACAGGGTGGCTTCTAAAACTAGATGCTACCATTTGGGGCCACAAAGACCTCATCAAAAAAATAAAATGGTTAACCAATAATATGAGATTGAGGTTAAATGGGTAAGTAGGTCAGCTAATACTATGGCTGATTCTTTGGCCAAACAGGGGGGTTTCCAGGGAAGGTCTTTTTTGTGCTACATTGAAACTTGTTCTAGTATATTGGAAAGTTGTACTTAACTAGCTTGGAGAGGTTGCATCACGTGCCTCTCCTTGGGTACATTGTACTATTTCTCATTGCTGATTAATAAATTTCTTTCAGTTATCAAAAAAAAATTAGTTTAATATGTCTCCATAATTCAGGTATTACTTGTTTTTGCAGAGAAAAGTGAGACACCATAAGCCATCCTTTAAGAATTAAATCAATAATAATTCCTTTAAACTCCTCTGAAGTAAATCTGTTGTTTGTTCCATCTGCCTTTGGGAGATTGACAAAGAGAGGGAAGCTAATGTGGAAGCGTATCAGAGAAGCTAACTTGTGGACTTTATGGGAGGAGAGGAATGCTAGAATTTTTCAAGAAAAGGAAAGAAGTCTTGCTTAAGTAAAGGAGTGTATAATGACAAGGACAACCTCTTGGCTGAAAACTAGGGACTTGTTTGTGGATTACTCTTTTGACGATTTAAGGAGAAATTGGACAGCAGTGGCATCCACAGCCTCCACAAAGAACAGACTACAAGCAGAATGGAAACCCCTCCAGACGGAATAATAAAATTGAATTTTGACAGAGGCAGTCAAGGCAATCCAAGGCCCTCAGGCACAGGACGGATTCTGAGAGATAAAGACAGCAATATCCTATCTTTATTCTCAGGACCAGTGGATGTTGGAGATTCTATAAGGGCTGAGATACTAGCAGCAGTACAAGCCATACAGGTTGCTAGTCAACTTGCAGTGGAAAACTTGATAGTTGAGGA
Organism: Nelumbo nucifera; assembly: GCF_000365185.1. The sequence continues at coordinate 711,283 of NW_010729147.1, read as the reverse complement.
GGACTCCAAGGTGGTAGTGGGCTGGCTGACAAATCAGAAACAATCTTTTGGAGTTACAAGGATCTTTTGAGCTGATTCTTTGGCTAAACAAGGGGTATCAAGGGGTAACCTGTTTTGGGCTACCTTATAATTGTAATTCAGGGTAGTGTGTTTTTATTTGCATATTGCTCAGCTCCAAGGGGAGGTAACATCTCGTGCCTCCTCTTAGGCTGATTGTACACTCTGTCTCTGATTAATAAAATTGCACCCATTTATCAAAAAAAAAAAATTCCTTTAAACTCATCTCTAGTCTTCACCCAAAATGCAACTAAAGGCAAAGATCAATAATGCTCAATGGGAGCATATTAGTTCTCAAAGATTCTAACGCTTCACTGACTGTAAGAGTTCAATGGGAAAGGATATCAGCTAATGGGATGGCAGACTTTTTTAGCTAAGCAAGGGGTGCATAAGAATCACTTATGTTGGGCTCAATTGTAATTCAGTATATTGAACTGAGGCTGCACCTCACGCCTCTGTATGGGAAGCCTTCATTGTATAACTTTTTCTATTGATTATTAATAGAACTTTTAGAAAAAAAAAAAAAGGATTCTTAACACTTCACTTGCAACAAGCACTCCATAAAATTGCAGAACCAAATAAATCCAAAATCTCAAAGATTCTAACATTTCACTGATACCAAGAAGAATAGTGGTTTAATATGACCAATATGAAAATAAAATCCTGGAATAGCTTAACAGAATGCACCAAGGATGGCTGAGTCCCATTTGAGCACCCTAAACACCCTAAACACTTGTGCCTCTGTTAAACCTAAGTTCCTCTTCTAATTCAACTTTTCCCATCAAAATAACGAATTAAGGCTTCTCTCCAAATAAAGATGCTCACAGAATCAACACAGCAATTGTCACAACCCTAATTTCCCTCAGTTCACATCACATTAAATGTTCTTTCAAGTCCTCTAAACTCTATCACTCTAACCAAATTCTACTACTCTAATTCTACCTAAATATTTAATTAGAAAAAGAAGACATAGTAGATAGGTCTTCACAGTATCATTAAAAATGAACTGAAATTAAGATCACATTTATATTTGATGATATCAAAATAAAAAACATGAACAAAAGGATTTTTATGGATTATTAATTTGTTGATAGCAAGGAACGAGAGTAAACAAAATCACAAGGCATAAGTTTTTCTATAAATGACAAAATTTACATTGAAACTAGAAAACAACCGATCACATTTAATTAGAACTTACTGGAAAAAGGGCACTAAGAATCTAAAATTCAATTTAATACAAATTGTCAGAGCATTACAATCAGAATTTCCCAAAAGTTTCAGAGTATCAATTCTCATACCAGTGATGAACAATGGGATGCTAAATTCCTCAGCTGAGTAACTTCATCACCATTAGCTGGAAAAATGATATCCTACACATATTTGGAAAAATGCAAGAAGACACATGACCGCACTACCTCAGATGAGTAAGTGTTTCTATTATGAATTCCAATGTATTGAAGGCATTGACCTCAAAGAGCAACCATAAGCCAATCCTTACCATGCCTCTAGGATAAGTAGCCAAGTTCTTTATGGCATCCATTGAAGCAGCTGCAACTTGTTCATTTCTGGAAAATATAACATGTGGCAATGAGTGTTAGCAGCAAGTAATAAAGAGTAAATAAATAACAAACCATTGATCTGAAAATGAGGCATGCAAGTTGGGCATCAAGCACGTTCTAGTTAAAAGTAGACACTAGGAGCAAAATAAAAAGACTAGCGCAAGCATGTAAAAAGAGAGACTTTTTACCAAAGTTGTCACAATTCCTTAGAAATCCTAACTGGACCCACATAACATATTCCCTCAAATACCAGGTACCAGTAATGGTAGGATGTGCTTTAATTTGTGGTTGTGGTAAAGACCACCAATCTATTTGGATCCTCAATAAATGAAATTTCAGACAAGAAGTGTTTGTTATTGGACCCAATATTGTGAGTTAATAACAAGCTGATTTTTGTCAGGGAAGCCAGGAAGGAAGGGAAATCAGCTCTCAATAACTCGAAATATTAATAACCATTGAACTTTACCATGGGCAAACATGATATGGGTACCAAAACCAAGGTTACATCCACTCAATGTAATAACTTAAATCAAGATATTGGCTCCACAACATGGATTAAAATAGTAATGAACATTGTGATGTAATGAACATGCAGATGAAAATTCAATGGGTTCCAAGATGGCTAATACTTGGGCTGATAATAAAATTCATGTTCTTTGTTGCTGATCGGAAAAAAAAAAAAAAAAAAAAAAAAAAACATTGTGATGTAAGAAGGAAAAAAAACAGAAGAAGAATGTTAAGAGAAGTCGCACCTTCCCATATTTCAAAAACATATACTTCCCTCAAAACCCTAGGAAATCAAAAATAAAAAGATACCATAACTTTGATTTAACTCCTAAAAACTTTCTAAAGTATTCTTTTTTACCCACTCACTAGTCTAAAAGGGAGTTTTAATGACTTTTGTGGGGTCCACCTTGCCTGAGCCCAAATACACCCTCTTCCTAAAATTACAAACCTCTGCACCTAAGTGTCTCAGGATTGAAGCACAAGGTGACCCAGGCACATACCCTTTTTATAAAACATTTTTTTTATGTTTATAAAGTTTTCAATTGATTGTATACTCTTATTCTGATACACTAACCTGTTTCTAAATATCATATGATGAGAATAAAAAGAGAGGACTGATGAAGATTAAAAGGAAGGAAGTTCAAGAGCTAGACTAGACTTTCCAGTGAAGACATTTTCTTTGGTAAATGGTAATTGTTATAAAAGAGGAAAAGGCTCCCTCAAACTGAGAATGTGAACAAGGATATAAAAAATCTATTAACTATGGACATGAAACTCAAAAACAAGTATGCCCTCTCTTCGAACATGATCTGATCCCATTGACTTCTGATGATTCTGCTTTAAGCCAGAAAAATCCTTGAGAATGCAAACCCACCAAATGAGAGATATTTTTCCCAATGACAGTGGTAAAACAGAGACATTAGAGAACTCGAGGCCTAAAACTAAGGCATAGTGGTTGAAGATAAAAATAAGAACTTTCAAAAAGAGTGAAGATGTGTGGTCGTTGAAAGAGAGAAAAGGAAATGTCTGCTAATTCGTTCGCAGATCCACTAGCCAAACAAGGGGTGGGAAGGGATCAGCTATTGTGAGCTATGCTGTGATTTTCCTTTTCCTTTCTGGGGGAGTTAAGAGAGTTTAACTCCTCCCACCTTTGTAATTATAATTATTTTTATTATTTAATGAAATGCTTCTGTTACTGATCAAAAAAAGAAAGACAGAAAGGAAATAAACTTGTATGTTTTTTTATATTTCTTTTAACATGTCCTCTCGTTTCTGGATTTTTGGCCTTGGGGATCAGAAGTAACCCCCCCGAAGTAACCCCCCCCCCTCTTGGAGCCATGGAAACATTCTACCAGCATGCCACTCTGTTGGAGTTGATGCAGCTCTATTAAAGTGATGGTGCTATGCTGCTAGGGAGCTTTCTTTATTGCAGAATGGCACCAAGCTGCAGGCAGCATTGACAGAAAGTTATGAAAGAAAAAGATACCTGTTTGAATTGAGAACATGCCAATTCTTAAAATCTTGTTTGAAAATTGAAATGAAAGTTGCACACAATTTGTGAATGGCTTCAATTGAAAATAAAAGTTATAATTAGTTTTTTATTCAATTGGATGATGATTTGTTGTTTAATGCTTCTGATGAGAACACTTGCAGTTCACATCTGAGACTATTATTAATGCAGGAGTGGCAGCCCCAGTAGATCAATGAGGTTGCATGTTTTTTTTTTTTTTTTGAAGATAAAAGATAAAATTCATTAAAATAAAAAGGGATATAATCTAGCAGGTGATAAGGCATTACCTGCAAATCATAGGGA
>NW_010729147.1:664180-677418 GCF_000365185.1 Nelumbo nucifera | reverse complement strand
CCCCCAATAGCCATCACGGCTGATTGGGCCCATTCCAAATAGTTTGATCCATCAAACTTTACGGTTGTAATCTGACCACCCGTCTCAGAAACACCACCATAACCGATGTTCCCAAAGCTGCCTTCTGCCTGATTTTTAAACTCCATCTCGATCAAGTCTCAAAAACAGCACTTGGACTACCAATCACAATCAACAACAGTGCAGAACCGATCTGTATTCACAGTGTATGTGCACAAAACTGGGATAACTCTAATCTGAAACCAACTAGCAAGCACAACAGCAGCTGTCCGTAGGGTTCCCACCCCTTAAGAGAGTCTGAAAACCCCAAAAGACTCTGAAAAAAGCTTGGAAGTAAGTCTGATATGCTTGGCAGAATTAGGGTTTTAACCAGTCCTTAAAGTGCACAGTTCAGTTGCACAATCCAATCAGTACCGTATAGATAGACTTGCAGTAGGGTTAATATGAAAYCCTAGAATCTGATCAATGCTAACAACAAACTTGGGGACAGCTCCAGGTAGATCGCAAGGTTCACTTTCTAACCCTAGAGCAGAGAGAAACAAAGCTAAGGCAGTTCAGCCCAACAGTAGGGTTTGCTGTAAAACCCTAGAGAATCGAAGGGAGAAAACCCTATAATGGTTCGGCCGCCCTCTCCAGATAGATCCAATCTATCTTCTCTGATAGAACTTCTCTTAGAAAATAAAGAACTTACAAGGAAAAAGTGTTCGCCGCCTTCCAAGGTTACCCGAACCCTAGTCTTCTCTGATCCTTCCTAACCACCAACACTTTGCAACCGTGACAAGCCTTCAACAGCTGCTAGCCCTTCTAGCGATCTCCAAGAATCAGTCTGCGAACTCCACCTTTTCAGCTTCCAGTCCTAGGAGATTCTCATGTGGTCGACTGGTACTAGACTCACATGAGAAACCCTAACTTGGCTCTGATACCATGTAGTTGTTATAGCAGTCTTGAGCACTAATAAATTTCAAATTTGGAGAGGAGAGAAAGTATAGAGGGAAGAGGAGAAAGAGTGGTGAGAGAGCAGTAGAACACAAACTTTGGAAGGAAGGACAGAATCTCAATCATTCTGCCGCCGCCACTTCTATTTAATATTTATAGATTATGCTAGTTACATGAAAGGACACATCTGCCCTTGGTATTTACATAACACATAATAATGTAAAACTGAAAAAAAAGTAACAACTAGAATAACAGCAGCAACTAGAATAACAGCAGCTAACCCTAGGAAGACTAGGTACATTCTACCCTACGGACAGAGTGGGACCACAGCTGTGGGGCCCACATCAGTGTTCTCTACAATTTTGAACCAAAATACAGCATTTACAGTCCACTATTTGGGCGAAAAACAAAACTGTTCATACCTGTCCACAAACAGCCCTCTTCGTATCACAGAATAGAGGGCATCTAGTACACCACCTCAACGACCACCACCACAGTAACCGGAGGCATACTCACCTCCAAAACCACAAAAAGACCACTCCTTTTTGGCCTCTTGTCAAGTTTCCACTCAGGCTAGAAGAAAATTGAAGAAAGCTGAAATGGTTGGCGATGAACCTAGGAAGAAGACAAACAGTGAGGAAAGAAGAAAAAAAGGGAAAAGAGAACTAGGTTTTATTGCTCTAATACCATGTAAAACCCCTATTTGATTCTAGGTTGAAGTAGAGAAGAAGAAGGAGGAGAAGAAGGGTTCGGCCAAATGAGGGAAATCTATCCTCTCTAATCAACCCACTTGTATTTATCTCAAAATAAGTTTGGTTACAAGAAAGACTATATTGCCCCTCATAAGTGATGGGGCACACAACTTAGACCTGAATAAAACAGACCTTTCACTCTCACATAGATACACCCAAATGACTAAAATACCCCTGTTCTGTGAACAATGGCAATAGCTTTTCAACTTCATAATCAATAGTTACCCTGACAAAGCACTACTCAAAATACAACTAGCAATTCCAATAGATTTCTTTATTCAAACATTTAACCACTCAATTACTGTTCCATGAATTTCACCCCTATCTTGGGGTATCTTTACCCTTTATAATCCTCTGTGCATTATTGTTTATATTAATAAAACTCTTGGTTGTTTATCAAAAAATTGCCGTTCCATGAATTTTAAATAGAAATCAACAAAAACCATTCTTAACACCTAGAAGAAATCCAAGACAACATTTCAGGAGTTTCAACTATAAAAGAAAAGCATATGTCACAAGGTCAACAACAAACCCATTTAGTCATATTCCAAGATACCAGATTAAAAAAATAAACGCTTAACCATAAGGAAACTCAATAATATATACGGTTACATAAGCTTTTTTGGTCCATACGTACTGTTTTACAGGCTAAGCATCTGACAATTTGAGAGTCTGCAAGCAAACCAACTTTTACAAAGGACTGCAGGAAAAGAAAAGGATATAAAAGTCATTAAATGTAACAAATATGCCTTCCTAGGAACATCATCAAGCATAAATCAATAAATCTGTGATTCATATTACAGAATGTTTACCACTATGATGATTTGAATGGTGTAAAGTGAATGCATCATAGGAAAAATGTTACAAGGAAGCTACTGAGCTAATGATTTTGGAACAGAAGATTTGTATGCTCCATGGACACTTTAACACTGTATTAGGGAGGCTACATTGCTGACAACCAAGCCAAACAACTCACACAATTGGGTTCTGATTTGGGGAGTTAAATTTGGAGGGCTAGAAAGGGATGGTGAGCTTTTGGGAGTTTTGTGTTATTTCTTTTTCCTTGATTTGTGGGACTCATTATCAGCCTCTTATAATTATGTCCTCTTTTCTATCTAAATGAATTTTCTTTTTTATTTATTACCAAAAAAAAAAATTATTACATGGGCCTGCCCCATAAATACAACTTTTCAAGAAACAAAAGACTTCTGTTACATGAACTAATTGGAAATTATTTGTCCCTTTTGGTCGTTTTGATAAGACAACATTTATGTCCCTTCTCCTATCCTCTGCAGAATCTTCACCTTCACTAATCACAATCCTTTTGCAACTTAGGTCCTTATCCAGCCTTCCAATGATAATTTAGTAAATGTCCCTGAGATACAATCCTTCACTAGCAAAATCAGACATTCCAGAATGTATAAAATTAACCTGGGTAGCCCCAACCAAATGTGTATTATCACCTTTCTCTCTTTCAACACAACTATCTACCTGAGAAACTCTATCCTGCTCACCCTAGTTCCTTCCCACCACCATAGAGCAGCTCAGTGCACGAGGCTCCCGTCAATGCAGGGTCTGGGGGGGACAGATGTATGCAGCCTTACCCCTGAACATACAAAGAGGTTGTTTCCAATCCTTCCCCCACCATGAACTTAGAATATCTGGCAAATTCTGCTTAGAATTTCATAGTCTCTCTCTACATGAATACCCTATATGAAGATGTCACCTTTTTAGTATACCATTCAAATCTCACCACCCCATACTTGCATAGCACCACTTTTCTCCAAAGGGCACCTCTCCCACTCCGAAATCTCTGTCACCATTGCCTAATAATGCTTTATTTAGATCATTATTTCTCCTTATACCCAATCCTCCCAACTTATTAGGTCTGCAAACTTATCCCATTTCACCAAGATGACCCAGCACAAGAGGAAAAGGGTCTAGAACCAATGTATTAAGGGAAGCAATAGGGCCAAAGTCCATAGAGATTCTTTTTTATCAGTAACTGAAAAAATCATTAATATTAAGAATGAAGCTCAAGAGTACAATAAAGATACAGAAGCAGTGAGAGATAAGCCCTCTTATCTCTCCCTGAAACAACTTTTCTTATTTTTACCTGTGCCCAAAACAACTGACCTCATCCATCAAACTCTCAGTTCCACATTTTGTGTGAACCATTTGAATTTCTTCCTTTCATTGTTATAACTCCATAGTTTTGCCTCTTCACTTAGTAGCCATCCCACAACCAATTTGAAATCCCTTTCAATAACTAATTTTCCAATGTTCAGAGATCTTGCCCGCTTTATTCCTTCAATTAAAGCCAAAATTTCATCTCTTAGGGAATCTCCTACTCCAATTGAGCCAAAATAAAATACCAATATTTTTCCCTCTTCATCCCTAAACACTCCTATTACTGACATGCCCAGGTTACCCAAACTACTTCCAGCAAAATTGAGCTTAACAAATCCTCTTTCTGGTGGAGACCCAGTAGGAATACTGATATTCTTAATTAGGGCAATATTTGTCACTTCCTTCCAGTTTGAAATGATGTCATTCACTGAGACGGTGGAAAAGGAGTCCAAAGATTGCAGCCAATGGACCAGTCTAATTGTAATAGTCTCTATGATGGCTTCTTTGCTTCTCTCCTTGTCCATGAAGATTCTTGCATGCCTTTCTTCCCAAATAGTCCAACAAATAGCAGCCCTTGTAGACCTCCAAATACTCCTTCCCCTTTTCTTTTCCCACCGAAGAAGGAAGAGTTAAATAAACTTCACACATCAGCCGAGGGATTCCATCTACACCCAAACAAGGAAAACCATACCTAAAAACATAAAACAAAAGGATAGGAGATTAATAAGTGATAGCAAGTCTCACCATTGGCCTTGCACAGTATACACCAGTGAGACAATAAGCACCAATTAGTGCTCTTTCTCTAAAGTAGGCCATAGGTATTAATTCTTCCATGGATAGCTTCCCAGAAAAAAACTCCAATCTGTGGTAGAATAGGATTACACCAAACCTCCTTGAAAGAAAAAGGTTCACTGCTAGAATTAGATAAAGTTAAAGACCTAAAAAAATAAGCATAGAAGAAAGAACCAGAGAAAGAGAGGGTCCATACTCTATTACCAACAAAGGATCCAAACACACACCATCAAGGATTTGAATTAAAGTCAAAATGCTATTCAGCTTACAACCCTTTATACCCCTTCTGAGGCCCAAATCCCAATGAACCCAAAAACTTGAATTGGAATGAACAATAAAGGAGGAAATCAGCTCATTTTCTAGGTCAAAAAGTGCAAAAGGAGAGGGGAATTGCTCTTTTTTTGTCAATAAGGGAATTGCTCTTTAAGAGGGGAATTCCCAACCTAGACATGTTCCCAAAATTTAATGTGTTCCCCAGAACAAGGGTCGTACCTAAGATAAGAGAGGAAAAAAGGTAATATAACATGAATGACCTTCCAGGAGAGGCTTGGGTTGCCCTTAACAAGAATCCAGCATCCCAAATTCCCAACCATTTGCCAACAGCCCATGTATGCTCAACAGTCAACACCACCTTCATCCACAACTTATCCCTATCAAGGGGCAATCTCCATAACCATTTCCCCAATAGAACCCCGTTCCTCTTCTGAATATTCCCAATACCAAGCGCACCATAACTCTTAATCTTACACACTAAATCCCATCTAACCCTATGATCTGTCTCATCTTCCCCGGCTCCCACAAAAAAATAAAATAAAAAATAATAATCCCTCATCATCTTCTCCAATCTCTTGACCACACCTCCAAGGGTCTTGAACATAGACAAATAGTAAATTAGGAGGTTAGCTAGAATAGATCTGATTAACATAATCCTGCCACCTAAAGAGAGGTACCTTTTTTTCCAACAAGCTAGCCACTTAGAAAATCTCTCCAACACAGTTCAAAAACTCAGATTTTTTGGGTTACCTCGAAGGAGTAAACTTAAATATTTCATGGGGAAGTGAGAAACAGCACACCCCACACTAGTTGCATACTCCAAAATCTCTCTTTCCGTCAAGTTGATCCCTGCTATACAACTCTTACCAAAATTTACTTTGAGATCGGACATTTGTTCAAAGAATTATACAGTTAATTTCAGATTCCTTACCCACCTCAGATATCCTCTTTCACAGAAAAGAATTGTATCATCTACAAATTATAAGTGGGTTATTGGCACATCGTCCCTGCCTATTCTCCACCCTCTCACTAATTGTCTCAAATCTGCCTTATTAATCTACTTGGAGCATCTGCAATGAGGGTAAAGAAAAGGAGAGAGTGGGTCACTATTCTAATTCCTTGAATAGCAGGGAAAAGGTCCACCACTGTTCCATTCACCAACACTAAATAATAGCAGTAAAATTAAAAAAAAAAAAAATCAAATTGAAGCTTTCCGCATTGTACAGTTCCTTTCTGTACTGGAATACTTCTTACTCAATATAGAAACAATATACTTTACTCATTCTAAAAAGAAATACAAGCTTTCCGGGTTATGGTGCAGTCTTGGAAAGCATTTGAGGATAAGTGTTCTTACTTATTTTGTCAGTGAAACTTAGGTGGCCTGCTCTGTTTTTCAGTGGTAGGGATGAGCCTGTGGCAGTTTGGTGCTGACTGCTGAGATAGTTGGGACCAGCATTAGGTAACTGCCTTACTATGTTGAATCAAAAGGCTCTTCTGATGTATGTGCTCTTTTAGTGGAAATGTCTGGGTGTAATTGGGTTCTGGTTATGCAGCACTTTTTTTAATACTTCTGTATTGTTTGAATACCTTTTATATTTTACAAAACTATGTTTATTTGTAACCAAACAAAAGAATTAAGCTACATTATACTCACCATATACTGTGGGATAAGTGAGGCACCATACTTTGTTCCAAATATCCTTTCCAGACAGGCAACCAAGGTCTCCTCTAGATTGCGAACATCTGCTTTGCTTTGTAATGCGCTAAAAGTGCAATGAATGAAGTAAAATTTCCCAAACAAGGAATAGAGTCAACTATGATAACAGCATAATTTTGAGCATTCATCCCATTGAAACTCTATTTGATGTATAATATTTAAAACATGGTTAAATCACACTTCAAATATGAAAACGAATAGAAAAAGAAAAAAGGAAAGAAAAATCTAAAGTTAGTCCAAACAGAAAAGTGATACACCAGAGGTTGAGTTCAAAATAGATGCCCTCCTTTGGAGTTCCCTCATTTCATAATCTTGTTTTCCCAAGAACATTCATACGAATAAGGCACTTCTATTTCCATATCTAGGAGTTCTTGAAACTTTCAGCTTCATAGAGCCCTTTGTCAAATTATAACAACAGAAGAGACTGCAGAAGAGACAAGATACCAAAATACAAGACCAGTCCCAAAAAAAAAAAAAACCAGCAAAAAACACCACAGACAACTCAAATCATAAGAGTCCAAACATCCTGGATACGATGGCCCAGAATACAAGTGGAAAAAAAGATGAGCAACAAGAATGATAGACAGGACAGTCCACTTCCTCCGGGAAAAAAAAAGTAAGTCAATAGAAAGAAAATCAGGCTCAGCAAAATTTGCAGAAACTAGAGATTCTTTTCATCCATGGCTAGGCATGCTTTTATAGAAGGTTCTTCTCTCCCCCAACAAGCTCCTGCAGCCCTGCTTAAGAGCAGCAAGACCTAGAGACCTAGTTGCATCATCCCTTGAAGTAACGAAATGCCTCTTGTTGAAATGTGAATAAGATGGTAGCAGGTAAGGTGGTACCAGTTCCTTGGCTTCAGAGAAATGTGAATGAATGGGAACCAGATTTGTTTGTAACCATGTTCAATTTGTGGTATTACAAGAAGAATGGGATGAGATGTGGTTGACACAGAAATCCAAATTAAAAGATACTTTCAAAGTGAGAGTTGGCAGTGATTTTGGTTGCTAAGTGTAGGTTGTGGGCCTTGATCTGAGAGAGTCCAGACTCCAGAGTGCTGAACTCTGTTAGCAGTGATCCTTGTTTGTTCCACCAGATTTGCAAAATGCAAATTGAGTCTCTATTATATGTAGTTCTGATTTATGCTTTAGGAAATGACCATGGAGGGTGACTGTCAGGAGTAATTGGGGAATTTGTTGTTTTCCTTTCCCTTTCTAGCTATCACCTATTTTTGTACTCACTTCTCTTTCAATGATATTTTTACTATCCAAAATAATGCTCAATAGACTGCAAGATAAGCAGGTTATGGTAGTTTTGAAAAAAGAAAATTGGAGATTGCATCTGAACAGCCTTTTTTTATCAGTTCTAAGCAGCCTATTTTCAGTGAAATCCTTTTTCATTGCACTAGCAGGTTAGCATTCTCCTTTCTTCCCATGGAAATGGATTTGATTTCCCAGCATTCCCTCAAAGATCTATCTCTTTATGTTTGGACTGCCTACTTTAATAAGATTCCCTCCCTCTATCAACAACTTCGTGAAAAAGGGCAAGTTTGTTGATAATCAATGCATGATATGTGGCTCTTCCTTGGAGCCTGTCCAGCACCTGCTTATTTGTTGCAGATTTTCTCTTCCAATTTGGTTGCATTTCTTTTGTTTTTTTATCAGCAAGACAATTTGGTTGCATTTCCTTAAGCTCTTTAAGGGTCAATGGGTTACACCTTGTGACCTGGTAGGTTTGGCAGAGCAATGGCCCTCTAGAGGCTTTAGCAAAGAGGGAACATTCTGTGGAACTTAAACCCATTTGCCATCTGTTTAAGTAAGAACAGAGTTAGAGAATTTTTGAGAACAAAAGTTGTGTGAATCAGGTGTTGCTTGGTTGTATTGAAAAAACTGTCACTGAATGGGTCTCCATCCTTGGGGAATTTGATGGACTGCAATTTTCCGATTTTTGTAATGAATGGGAATCTATTGTTTTTGGTTCTTGAGCAGTTGCGTTTATTAGTCCTTGTCAGGTAGCAGTTAAGCTAGCTTGTATAGGCTGCAGGAAGTTGCAACAAAGACAAAAAGAAGGCATTTTCCTATGTTGCACTGAAAAAATGGTACTAGTTAAGAGCATCACTATGCATTTTGGGTATCAAATACTGCTTAACTCCATAGGCTCCTGAAAGTTTTGAATACGTGTATGAAGTCAAATTTTTGAAAACACATACAAAATTTTTCATTTTATTACTATTGGCCAGAAATTAAAAACTCTCTGCAATGTGAGGAGCATGGATTTTCTATTAAGGTATAGATGGTAAGGTTAGAAAAGGTTTTTTTTTAAATGGTAACAGTGTATTCTGTATATTTATAATACAAGGACAAAAAAATCAAAAAATGTGTACAAGACATGAGCTCATGTTCATTGACAAAGCTGTACAAGCTTTATGTTGGTAATAAGGGGGGTTGCTATCTTTGTTCAAAATGTCTATATACTTATCCAAAAAATGTCTATATATTTCCTAATATTTCCATTTCCATGGGGACCAAGACAATTTATTACCAGAATATATCTCAATATTTTTTTTGATAAATAATATATGTCAACATATTCCTCTGTGCATTAATTTTACAATAAAAGGTGTTACAATAACAGCATCCAAACAGAGGCGCAAGATGCAGCCCCCATTACAGAATCAGAATTACAGTTGAGCCACAAACAGTTTAGACTTATGCATTAAAATTTTTTGCCTTGTTCTCAACAAGTTTTACTTTGTTAATTATGATCAAAAGAAAGTTTTGCTTTGCTAATAATATCAATGCAAGATAAAAATTTACATGTACATAGACACCATCCAAATAATTTGTTTTATTATAATTTTATTTATCTTCAAACTCATTATGTTTTTGAGTTTAGCATTATAGATGACTCTTTCTTTCTTATTTTCATTTATGAAATATTTTTAATTATACATAATTTTATAAAATATAGCCCTATGTTTTATATTTTATAAGAAGCATATTTAAATGCAAAACATAAGTTTTATATTAAACAAAACATAATCAACATCAGGCACTATGTAATAATTTTTTAAACCCTTGAATTTATTCTAAGTGGAGGAAGAGGCCATCTTGAAATGATGTAATCATTTTAAGGGCATCATTTCCATCACTTTATAATGATGTAATTATTCAAAAGGATGTCCTTTATAAGTTCAAAAAATACTAACAAATATTTTCATATATCAATGTTTACAATGTTAAAAAAATTACAATAAATGTATAACAAAATTTCAACATTTCCAGCATATTTCTTATTTTTCAATTTCCATCAGAACTGACAATTTTTTCTATTCAGCCCCACCTTCCTAACACCATATGAAGCTCTCATCACCTTGAAACTATCCTCCCTAGGAATCCATCTGAAAACCAAAGGACACAAGGATCAAGGTAAGAAGGAATCTAATGACATTAAGCAGATGGTGTAATCTCCATGGGGACCTCCTAATTCTTATATTCAAAATGATAAGATTAGCTTTATCTCTTTCACCAAATGAGATGAAGATCACAAGCAATTGCCCTTCTAAATGAGATCATCACCTCCACCTTAGATGAGGATCACAAACAATGGGAACTTCATCCAAATGCCACTTGTCCACCACACTTAACAATAAAAGATGAACTTCAAGCCTAGAATGGAAAACAGTAATACTATCAATCTCTATAAGTGACACCTCTAAAATGGGTAGGAAAGCATTCCCATATGATAACCTTGCACAGTTTCCCACACAAAGACCACCTTACTAGTGGCGCTATATTTGAACTCACTATGCCAGTAGCTACAAAAAAATTGAGAAACATTTGAAATGCCTCTCTCCAAATAGACATCCCATAGGATCCTTCTGCCATTTAGTTTCCTTACGCTAAATCCTCCATTCCTACTCCCCTACTTTCCACAGCCACTTTCCTTACAAAGCATACCTTTTAAAGCCTAATTGGGGGTGGGGTTGGAAAGCTCCTCTAAGAGTGCAAATGCACATTACTCTACCAAAACTCCTATTCATGCCTTTGGATGTCGATATTTTGTCCAGGATTTGTCCCCATCTCGTGGTAAGCTTGACCCTCGTTCCATCCCTTGTATTTTTCTTGGCTATTCCTTGGCCCAAAAGGGATATAAATGTTACGATACCACTTCTCAGCGTACACTCATTTCTATGGATGTATCTTTTGTTGAGTCTCAATCCTTCTTTCTTGCTTATCCTCAAGGGGAGAATAGTTGTCAGAAAGAGAAACATGTCCTTGTTCCCTTGGTTCTTGTTTCATCCGATGTTGTCCCTCTTGTTGCTACTCGTCGTTCTCCTGTTCGTGTTCATGTCCGACATGTTTACTCTCGGTCCAGGTCTCATTCTCGTCCTCCACATTGTCAATAGGAGCAACATACATCACCAAGTGAAGAGGTACCTAACACTGCATTTCCTGAATCAGCAGAACCTCAAGAGGCAAACCTGAAGAGCAGTGCATATCCTATTGAATCAGGTAACGCTTCCTTGTGTGATCCTACTTGTGATCTTGACCTTCCTATTGCTGTTCGTAAAGGTACCCATTCATGCACCACTAAACATTCTATCAGTCACTCCACTACTTGTGCCAACTTGTCTCCCTCCTATAATTCTTTTCTTTCTGCTATTTCTGGTGTTTCTGTTCCCAAATCTATTGCAAAGGCCCTAAATAGTCCCGAGTGGAAGAATGTTATGTTAGAGGAAATTGATGCTCTTAGTAAGAATTGCACATGGGGTTTGGTTGATCTTCCTGAGGATAAGAGACATGTGGGTTCCATGTGGCTATTTATAGTCAAGCATCATGTCAATGGTTCAGTGGAAATGTATAAGGCAAGGTTGGTGTCTAAGGGTTTCTCCCAAAAAAAAACATAGGGAGTTGATTACACAGAGACATTTGCTCTAGTTGCTAAAACTAACTCCATCTATGTTCTTCTCTCCCTTGTTGCAATTTTGACTAGCAGTTACATCAATTAGAGGTTAAGAATGTGCCTTCCTAAATGGTGATCTAGAGGAGGAGGCGTATATGGTTCAGCGTCCAAGTTTTTCGTCAAAAGAAATAGAAGGGAAAGTTTGCCGTTGTACAATCTCCCAAAGCCTGGTTTGGTAGGTTTAATGATGTTGTTAAGCAAGTTGGTTTCAAACAATGCCAAAGTAATCATGCCCTTTTGTGAAGAGAGAAGATGATCTAGTTGTTATACTTATACTTACCGATAATGTTATTACAAGGAATTGGGAGGTAGAGATACAAAAGCTAAAGGGATTTCTAGGTGCCTAGTTTGAAGTGAAAGATCTAGGCCCCCTAAAGTATTTCCTTGGAATGAAGTTGCAAGGTCGGACAAAGGCATCTTCATTTATTAGAGGAAGCACATCCTAGATCTTCTTCATAACACCGGTAAACTTGGAGCCAAACCAGTTGATACTCCAATTGATGTTAATCATAAACTTGGAGAAGAAGGTGGTGAGCCCCTCTCTGATTTGAGACAGTTCCAAAGAGTTGTTAGGTGTTGACTGGCAAGTTTGGTTGATGAGTAAAAGATCTATCACAGGTTATTGTGCCTTTGTTGGAGGTAATTTGGTAACTTGAAAAAGTAAAAAGCAAGCAGTGATTGATAGATCCAGTATGGAGGCTAAGTATAGAGCCATGGAACATGGTGTAGCTGAAATGTTATGGTTGAAGAATATGTTAATGGAGTTGGGAATTGAAGTTCACATCCAATGTCATTATATTGTGATAATAAGGCGATGGTTAATATTGCCCACAATCATGTGATGCATGAGAGGACAAAACATATTGAAGTGGATAAGCATTTCATTTGTAAGAAGATTGAAGATGGTGAAGTCCGCATTCCATATGTTAATTCTGCTTATCAGTTGGGTGGTATGTTACTAGTGCCCGACATGTTGATATTTGTACCGACTACCAAGTTGGTAATGATTGATATATACAGTCCAACTTGAGGGGGAGTTTTGTTAGGACTGCTATTAGGCTCTTATTAGACTGTTATTATTATTTTTTTCTTTGTTAAGTTGTAACCAAGGGTACTATTGTAATTTTCTCATTTCTTTTAACACCCTAATATATAAGTCAATGAGCGAACCACCACTGATACTTTCCGGCATATATTCTTTCTTCTTCTCTGCTGTTTCTCCTTCTCTTCTCCTCTCTTTTACTTCTATAAGGCATGGGGAAAGGGAGAATAGGAGGATGTGAACCTTGGAGAAATTGGGCAATTTCACTTTTTTATCTTTCTATAGCAGACTGGTAAGGGAAGAAGGTTCTGACTTTCCAAGCTTAAGAATCTGGAGCAGTACTCTTCCATCCAAAACTGTCTTTTATTGTGTGGACAGCAGCCCTAAATATATAAAAAAAAAAGAATAAAAGATGATAAGACAAATTTTATTAAAAACAAAAAGTAGTATAGGCAGTACAATCATCCTCATGGAGCAGCACAAGATGCTACCTCTCATAATTAAAATATGATTATGAGAGGAATGCAAGAATTTTTTTAGAGAAGGAAAGAGGGTTAGATGAAATGAAGGATTGTATCCTAACAAGAGCAATCCATTGGCTGAAAACTGTGGATAT
>NW_010729147.1:629119-641535 GCF_000365185.1 Nelumbo nucifera | reverse complement strand
CAGTCGAGCCTTGTACCTCTCAATAGTCCCATCAGCCCGGTATTTAATGGTAAAGACCCACTTGCATCCAACAGGATCCTTCCCTTCAGGCAAATCCACCACTTCCCATGTATCATTTTTGTGTAGAGCATCCATTTCAGACTTCATGGCATCTCTCCATTCTGGAATCCCAAGAGCTTCTGATACAGACCTAGGAATAGAGTTAGAAGCAACTGAAGAGAGGTAAGCAAAGTATGAAGGAGAAAGTARATCATAAGAAAGGTGTTTGGAAATGCAGTGTGCAAAGCACTTCCGCTTTCCTTTCCTAACAACAATGTGGACATCAAGATTTGTGAATGATGGTTCCAAGGGGGTTGGAGCAGAACCTGTTATCTCATTTGTGATTGGGAGTGTATGAGCCTCATCTGTTGTAAGGGAAACAACTTGCTCATTTTTGGATCTTTGCCTTTGGTACACTTTTGGATTATGGGTAGGACGAGGAGGTAAAGAAATAGGAGCACCAGGACAGGATGAATGAAGTAGCTGATCCTCCTTTGGTTCATTTGGTGAGGATGTAGGCTTGTCAAGAGACTCAATTGGGACAGGAAGAGGAAGAGGAAATACTTGTGACAATCTCTCCCCCTGTTGACAATGTCCTTCTTGAGGGGAACCATAAAAAGGTGAAAGTTCATCAAATGTAACATCCATAGAGACATGCCGAGTACCAGTCTTAGGATCAAAACAATAATAACCCTTTTGTGTGGGGGAATAACCAAGGAAAATGCACTTGTGGGCTTTTGGTTCAAACTTATGTCTTTTAGTACTTGGAATGTGAACATAACAAGTACAACCAAACACATGAAGAGGAATCGGAAAAAGATCACTGTCTGGATGAAGAAGATTGAAGGGGGATTTAAACCCTAAAACCCTGGATGGCATACTGTTTATAAGATAGGTAGCAATAAGAACAACATCACCCCAAAATCTTGTAGGAACATGTGATGCAAACAAAAGGCTTCTTGCAACTTCAACAATATGTCCATTTTTCCTTTCAGCAACTCCATTTTGTTCAGGGGTTCTAACACGAGCTTTGGTGAATAACCCCCATGTCAGAGAGATACAAGAATAAGCCCTTTTCAAAGTACTCTTTTGCATTGTCAGATCTGAAAACTTTAATTCTAGTATCAAATTGGATTAAAATAAGCTCATGAAATTGCCTCACAAGTCTTGGAACTTCATCACGGGATTTCATTAGGTATATCCAAGTGAATCTAGAAAAGTAATCAATAAACATGATGAAATATCTGTAGCCCCCCATAGAAGATAAGTGATAAGGCCCCCACACATCAGAGTGCACAATATGAAAAGGAAAAGAAGATCTTTTATTTCTTACAGGGTAATTGTTTCTACAATGCTTTAACAACTAACATGACTCACAATTGAGACTAGACACACTGACTCCCTTAAACAATTCGGGAAGTAAATGACTCAAAGCAGAAAAAGGTAAATGACCAAAGCGACAATGACTCAACAAAATTCGACTGACAGACTCCGAAGAAGTAGAACCAAGGGCAGCGTTCTTGGGATAATCAAGGCATTAGCCAGGAGTGTCGAACAAGTATATTCCATTCGCTTCATGGCCACTCCCAATCACCTTCCACGATTCCAAATCCTGAAACACACGGTGAGAAGGAAAAAATGTTACATAATAATTCAATGACTTGGTCAAGCTACTTATAGATAATAAATTTGTATTCAATTTAGGTACATGAAGAGTGGAAGATAAGAGTAAGGAGTTTATAGGCTTGACAGTTCCCTTACCAGAAATAGGGGCAAGAGAACCATYAGCTAAGGTGATTTTGTCACGACCAGGAAGCAAATCATATGAAACAAACAAAGTGGAAATGTTGGTCATGTGATCAGAAGCACATGAGTCTATGATCCAAGGGGTCTTGGGATTACCTGAGGTGGATGCATGGTTAGCAGAAGCTCTTATACCTGAGTGAGCAAATGCGGTGGTGACTGAACTTACAGAAGGATTGGATGATGAAGTTACACCTTCAAGCTGGCTGATCATCTTTCCAAATTCTCATATTTAGCTTTCATGGATGCCAATTGTGTATTGGCAGAATCAACCTCTGTATCTGTACTTGTGGCTGCATGTGCACTTCCTGTCTTTCTACTATCATTCTTCTTCTGGAATCGGATAGGGACAAGACTGGGATGCAATTTCCAACACTTGTCCTTGGTGTGTTTCGGCTTTTTGCAATATTCACACACGACCTCCTTTCCTGTGCCACTGGGAGCTCCTATAACCCCTTTGGGTTTAATTCCCATATTTGCAAAATGATCATTGATGCCGACTCCTTGAACCTGCACTTGCCTCCTACTCTCTTCACTACTGACCAAAGCATATGCTTGAGACAATGAAACATCTTCCTTGGACAAAATGTTCTGCTTTGTGATGTCATATTCAGAATTCAGCCCTGTCAGGAACTCAAAGACCCTGTTCCTTTCAACTAATTTCTTG
Source organism: Nelumbo nucifera (assembly GCF_000365185.1). Next base: position 639,026 of record NW_010729147.1, on the reverse strand, counting down.
TATGTTTCAGCATCATTAGGGGTATCCCATGTCACAACCTCTATCAAATCAATCTCTTGCTATAGAGATTTCAGGGTTGAAAAGTATGCTGCAAGTGACTTTTCCCCCTGCCTTAGATTCTTCACATCACTCATCAGTTTGTAGGCTCTGGCAACACTCAACTTCTGGGAGTAAGTTTCTGCAACACTATCCCAGATTTCCTTARCCGAGTYCATCCAAARATAGTGCTGACTAATCTGTGGCTGCATTGAATTCACAAGCCACCCAATCACTRTGTAGTTTTCTTGCATCCATCTCTCATAAGATGGATCATCCTCTGGAGGAGCTTTCTTGCTCCCAGAAATAAAACCCCATTTCCCTCTGCTACAAATATGGAKTTTCACTGATTGYGACCATGCCAAGTAGTTGGTCCCATCAAGTTTAACTGTAGTTACAGCCAACATAGAATCGGCTGGGGTCCCCAAAGCCTGTCCATATTTAGCAACATTCTTGCTTTCAAGGTTCAAGAAATCCATCATGTAAAGGCTCCAATTAGGATTTTAATAAGTTTTCCAAGGTACTGGGGTTCTTGATGAACTTAGTTTGAGCTGAATCGACAACAACAACTAGCTCACAGAATCAGTTCAGTCTTGATAACTGTGACAGTCCAGTTCGGTGGCAACTCTTTCTAGAGTAAGAATTACTATTTCAGCCTTCAAGGGACAACCAGCAGACCCCCAAACACAAAGTATTCCAGGTCTCCAACAACCGTTGTCCCAAAGAGAGAGAGAAAAAAGTCCATAGTCCTTAAGAGACCTTTTGTTAAACACTTTGTATGCAGTAGTTAACAGCCTACTGTTAACTAGTAGAAACCACTTCAATAGTGTTTCGTATAGGTCCAAGAAAAAGGCTGGGCTGAAATTGAGACTAGTACCACTTAGTCCAAATTAGTTTCAACAGCTTGGCAGTCCAATAACAGCCGAACTGCTCTCCAAAATAACCCAGAAATTTTTGAGTTGAATCAGTCCAGCAACAGTAAGGCAGAATGGAGGAGGGTTTTGAATGCTTTAACATCCCTCCCAAGCAACGAAAATAACCCAGCAAAAAATTGAGAAAACTTACAGTAAGAGAATCTCTGATTTGAACTTCAAACCAGGCCGAACACCTTGCTTTCTAAGGTAACTTCGACACCCTTTTCTCTGATTTCAAATCAGGCTGAACACCTTGCTCTCTGATTCTTCCTAGTCACCGAACCATTCTCCAAGTGTGTAGAAACTTGGGCACCCTCCAATGACCCCCAAGAACCAGGCAAATGACTTTAAGCTTTCAGCCCTAGAACCTCCTCATGTAGTTGGCTGAACTAGAACCACATGAGGGTCACGCCAAGCCCTGTCCTGCTCTGATACCAAGTTGAAAACAACCTTCTTGTAGTCTAAAACAGCTTGAGATTAGATACAAAACCAGAAAAAGAACAAGAGAAGCTTAAGAAGTTGAGAGAGGAAAGGAGCTGGTGGCAATGAGAGAGTTAGAAAAGAGAGGTTCGAACTTAATCTCCCTCTAACACTCTAAATCATTTTATTAACTTAATCTTTGAAATATTATAGAGGGGCCCTTGGATGAGCAAGAAATTACAAAACAGAGTATATAAGAGTATGGGCCCAAAATAAGGCCCATTACGGATGAAAAACATAAACATAACATAAAATGACAACCTATGGGCCATTCGGCCCATCTCCTCTACAAGATTGAATTAGTGTGAACCATAGTATTACTTCCTCTGGATCTTAGCTATTAACCTGCTGTTTCAGCAATTGTGTTAGGTGGGAGTCACTGAAAGTTCAAGATACAGATGAATGTGAGACTGCACTAGAAGCATTAGGTCAAATTGGTTTATGTAACTATGCAGTTGAATGCTGTAGTATAGGGAAGTCTCCAGTTGAAAAAAATTTCCTCTTGATAGCAAGCATATTTATTTTCAATCTTTATCTTCTTGATTGCGAATGTGCCAGGGTTACAGTTTCAGAAGTTCTTAATTTCTCTAGTCTGTTAAGTCATTGGACTACATGACTACATGAGCTAGCTTGCAAATGTAATGGAAGTATTCACCTCTTCTTCAACACAATTCAAAAATTCAATTGATGGATTTTACTTTCTAGATTAAACCACTTGTGGTGCTTGATGGAAATACTGCCATTAGGCCAATAGCAATATGACATTTTAGCTCCATTCTTTACATTTAACTTTACAGAAGGTAGTTGGTTATTCAGTTATTGTTCCATGCCCATAAAATGCGGCTTTCTTTTGATGGTTGAAACTTATTGTTGAATGGTTTGTTTTTTGGATAATGAAGTAAAATTGTTCACACTGTTCAAAAACTCAATTGGACTTACTTTTTAGATTAAGTCATTTCTGACACTCGATGGGAATATTGGTATAATGGTATTAGCCTATTCAAGTTTTTTAACATCCACTTATCTGTCATCCATTTTTCACATTTAACGTTACAATAGAAGGTAATTGGTTACTGTTCCATGTTCATAAAAAGTGGCTCTCTTTTGATAGTTGAAGAGACCCTTCTCTAAAGTACTCAACTATTTAGTGATGGTCATCTGCAAATGATGGTGATTTCATGCATAAGATTTCTTTTTTGAAGAGGCATGGTTAATTCTTAACCCACCATGTAAAGTACCAGATCTTGATATCTTCAATAAATTTGCACTCATCAGTCCACACTTCTAATATGTGCAAGTGATAGTGGCATAGCAGGAAAACTTGTCATCTTTGTGAAAGATGTTGAACATTAGTCTGAACTCCTATTTGTGTTTATAATATCACAGGAAGAAAGGTTCAGGAAAAAAGAAAGAAAGAAAGAAAGAAAATACATAAAAAAGAACATTAGTCCTACAATAATTCAATTCATGGGCCCATCATTTAACAGTGGATATAATACTGAACAGAATGGAATGGAGGAACATAATTCATGTAGCTAACCTCATATAATTGTGACAAGGCTTAGTTGAGTTGAGTTTGACTCCAACAGCTTGTTGTTACAAGAGAGAGGAGGAAAACCAAACCCTAAATACAGTTAGATCCCTTCACCTTGAATCCAAAATTTGAACCTCATCTGGAGGTTCAATGTCATATTAGATGGATGACATACTAGTCCTACTTCTAGTATGGAAAATATGATGATGATGCTTCATCACCCAATGTTGGTTCCCAGCTTTCTAGAGGGGTAGACTGGATACAGTCCCAACCTTTGGCATTTTTTTTTTTTGCACAAAGTGGCTGGTCTCAGACTTGAACCTGCGATTCTAAGAGTCTGACTTGGCAGGATGAAGAATATGGACTTGTGAACATGTCCATGGGCTATTAAAATACTCCATATTTAAATGCTATAAAAAAGTTTTTAAATGCTTACTTTTGTTACTTAATAGCATTTTATAGGAAAAATGAAATTCAATGTGTACATCAAGGCTGAGTTCATTTGTAGTGCAAATCTCATTCGCACTGGTGTAAATGCATGGGTGTGCAAATAGACTGAATGTAAATTCTGGTTTACTTTTTCTTCAGATTTGATTTTGTCTTATTTGTTTGTGTCGTTGTAAGAAGTAAAAAGAAAGACAGTGATGTGGTCTCCACCTTATATGAAAGAGAATGGATGTAGGTGAAGGTTTTTTGTTTTGAAGTAGGAAGCAAGTTGATGTGGTCCTAGTGCAAAAGAAGCAAAAAGTATACATTTTGTATCAGATAGGAGTGTAAATCATAGTGACAAATAAATGGGTGCAAATTTTGGATCTCATTAGATAAGTATATTTGACATCTAATAAGAAGTTTCCTCCTTGTCCTCAGTGCATGCAGGAAGCTGTTAGGCGAGATCCTCATCTTGCTTTAGAGAGCACGGAAGCACAGCCTGTTGCCATTACTGCTGAGAGATGTCCCTTTGGAGCCTGTTGCAGGAAGCTGTTGCCATTACCCTGGGAAATTTAAGTAAAATAGATTTAACAGGGATTTACAGTAGAAATAAGACGTCCCTTTGGCTCAGTTTGGAAGGAGTACAAATACAAATATGTACAGTGCAAATACATACAAAATACAAGATTTTGCACTCTACATATTTGCATTTGTATTCCTTCCAAACCGAGCCTTTGGAGCAAAAAGAAAATTGTTTTTCCTTCATATTGAATCCACCTTGTAATCATTTCGTTTCCCAGGTCTTCAGGTCTGAGTTTTGCCTAGCCTTTTCGGTGCATATCTTCTAGAGTTCTAATCCTCTAGTGGCATTTTATGCACCATTCTGGAGTTGCCACACCAAAAGCTGCGGATGTTTAAGCAATCAAATTAACCCATTCAATGTGCTTAATCGTCCTTGGATTTGTAGGTTCTGGCATTCCATTGCTCACGTTTGTCGACATTCTTGTAATGTTCAAGTATATGCTGGTTTCTTTCAAGAAACAAATATACATTTGTTACACCTAAGGTTCAAAGTATTGATACGTATTGATCCGTATTGGCCAATACATATTGTGCCAATGGCTTCCTGACTTAATGATGGAAGGAGATTAAGATTAATGGTTAGAAGATACTAACGTGAGTGATCATGGGCTGGGCCTGGGTGGGGCTTAGCACAATAAGGGCTATAGCCCAGGCTTGGGCCTGTTCTAGGCCTACTTTTTTTTTTTATAAAATATTGAATATATAATATTTCAGCTATATGTCATATAACATGTGTGCAAAATTCATTTTTATATATTTATATAAATATATAATAGGAAAAATTATAGTCTGAGCCGATTCAACATTTAAAATTAGGCTGGAGGTTGGTTTAAAAACCAATAAAACTCTGACAGCCGACTCTACATTTTAAATTATAAAAAACCCCGCCATGTCATCAGGGGCTTATGTGGCTGTTGCCAACATGGGACTCTTAACCCATGTTGGACACATCAAAAAGCCTATACCGAAGTGCCCTTAATGCCAAGTTATTTGAAAATAAAAAAAGGTTCTCAGTTTCTCGCCCACTCCTTTTGTCTTTTGATCTCCCTCCCATTCTCACTTTCATAGTCGTCTATCTCTTTGCTCAATGGCTATATGATAAACAAAAATGGTTTTTGGTTTCTATATCTACACCCTCTTTGTCAATCTTTGTGTGTGTGTGTATCAATTTATCATTCTCCCTCAATCTCTCTCATTCTCCTTCTCGGTCAATCTCTCCTTTTCCCCCCATTCACTCTCTCTTAGTTGATTTATCCTTCTCCCTCAATCTCTATCGTTCTCTCTTTTTGGTTAATACCACATAAATGTGTATGAAAAAAAAAGAACAAGAGAGGGAGTAGGAGAGAAACTGAGAGAGAACAATAGAGATTTAAGGAGAAGGAGTGATTGATCATGAGAGAGAATGAGAAGGAGATATCGATCGAGATAGAGAATGAGGGAGGAGAGATTAACTGAGAAATAGAATGAGAGATTAACCGAGAAACAGAATGAGAGAAATTGAGGGAGAATTGTAGATTGATAGAGAGGGAGAAAACTAGATTGACAGAGAAAATGTAAAACCTATTTTTCAAATCACACAATCGTTGAGCAGAGAGGGAGATTAGAAGATAGAGGGAGTGGGAGAGAAACTGGAAACCCTTTTTTATTTTCAAATAACCTAACATTAAGGACAATTTCAGTATAGGTTTTTTATTGTGTCCAATATGGATTAAGAGTCTCATATTGGCAACAACAACATAAGCCTCCAATGATATAGCAGGGGTTTTTATAATTTGAAATGTATAGTCGATTGTCAGAGTTTTGTTGATTTCTGAACCAACTTGCAACATTGCTTTAAATGTTAAGTCGGCTCAGACTATAATTTTCTCAATAAAATATCATATATAATATGTATTATAGGTCTCATTTTATAATATTTGTATATATAAGATATATGTGTGTATGACGGTCTAGGCCGGGCTGGGCATGAAGTTAGGACTAATGTTTTGCAATTGTGGTCTTTGACCCCGTATTTATAGGAGAAATTCAATGCAAAAGTGTTACATGTCCTAATTCGTTTTATATGACCAGCCTAAGGCTGAGGTCCATATCTCAATATCCAGGACCTTCAGGTTGAGGTTGATTTTAGCAAAACCTAATGACCAATATGTCAAAACCTATATTTAACTTATTTTTATTTTTCTTATTTTTTGTGTAAGAGGAATTTGGAGTCGGGCTAGGGGTGGATTTGAGCCGAGCCGAGCCGAGTTGAATATCTAGCTATTTGAGCCTGACTCACCAATAAAGTATGAGGCTTGAACTTGATTCGAGCTAAAGACTTGAGCTCGAGTTTGGCTTGAGTCAAAAGCTAGCAAGCTAAAGCTTGTCTCGGCTTGAGCTTGACTATGAGCCAAATGTTTTATAAAAATAAAAATTATACTTATACATATAATTTTTTATTTGACATATAAACAATTAAGAATTATAAAAACTAGTTATTATTATTATTATTATTATTATAAATTTCTATATGTATAATATATTGTATATGTAAAAGTTTAATTAGGCTCACGAGCCTCACAAGCCGAGCTTTATTAAGCTTGAACTTGGCTCAAAGCTTGAACCAAACGAAATTGATCTTTTCATGAATCAAACTCAAATAGCTTGTGAAAAAAGCTCGGCTCATGTCCATCACTAATGGGTCAGAAGATAACCTAGTGTTCTCAACCCAATTGTAGGTTTTATATTTTTATTTTTTTTATTTTTGATACAGAGGAATCTGGGATGGGAATGAACATTAGTCCTATGGCCATACCACAGTGAGCTTGCATATAACCCCACACTTCCTAACCATTTGACCATGGGTCACCGTTGCTCATCGACAATATAGAGTTGTCCAAAGCACCTCAACTATTGGACCATCTCGACTATATCGCCATACCTCCTATAATAAGTTGGCTCGGGTTGCCCACCACATTAACCTTAACCCAAATTTGGAACCAACGCAACCATAATTTTTAACATGGTTTTCAAAACCGGACCGGATGGGATGGTTGGACCGAAAAAACCAGAAACCAGTCAAGTGATCGGTTCTGTTTTTCCCCAAAACTAGATTTTTGCCAAAAATGTTGATTTGGTTAGCAAATCGCTGATCCAAGCGATTGAACGTTCAATGGTCAGAACAGACCGATCGTTTGATCCAGGAACCAGACCCCTGACCGGTTCATTGTCCGGATCGACTTTAAAAACCTTGATTGTTAGTTTAGCTTAAATCATTTCAACGTAAGGATCCCTTGTCTCTGCGTTTGGTTTGGCTTAAAATAAGCGCTTCTAGCACTTATTGCATTTTAAAAGCCAAAAGCACCCCCAAATATTGCTTGGCTTAAAATAAGCGCTTCTAATACTTATTACGTATTAGAAACCAAAAGCACCCTTCCAAATATTGCTTGGTGAAAAAGTGCTAAACGGGTTTTGTTTTTTCCACGAAAAAGCCCATTTGAAAAAGCAGTTGTTACATGTCTTTTGGCTTGTTGCGTTTTTAAGAAGCTTCTCATTTTTTCATCCCGATTTTGCCCATTTAAACATTTTTAAAAACCTAATATGCCCCCGTATACAACAATTCTCACCTCTCACTTTTTCCTCTCCTCATTTCTCATCAATTGCAGCGGCGGAAGGCTACAACCAAGTTCCATTTCTGCCTTTTTTTTTTCCTTTTTTGTTAAAAAGTTAAGTGAATATTGATTCTCACCACTCCATCTCACCCATTCATTTTTTTTTTCTTTTATTGTTTGTTTTGAATCAAATGCCTCCAATAGTGGGTTTTGCGATGAAGATTTTTGGGGTGCAAAGTTTTTGCTCTTATTCATCTATAACCATCGAAGATTCTTGGGGAGATCAAGTGGTTGAGAACAATAAGTCAACTATTTAACCACATTGCGTTGTTTCTGATAAACCTCAATGAGTACCTGAGAACCCATCAAAGATACCCACCTTGTTGGTGGGTTCTGTTACTATGAGTGTTGTACTTAGGAAAACGAGGTTAAGTTATATTTTATAGCATAGAAATACAATGCTAGTATATTAAACCAAGGCAATACAAAATTATAGTCTTATTTTTTATGTTAAATATAGTTTTATATTGTCTTTAATACCACCATCTATAAAAAAGAATTAAATTATATCGAGTTAATGTAGTTTGGGGTCAATTACACCGTATGGAGATTGTGTGAAAACCTCTATGGACATAAAATGCTTTTCACCCATTATGAACCAGGCAATGTTTACAAATAAGTGTTTGTTTTTATTAGAAAAATACCCCAAACAAGCACCTTACCAAACACAGCTTTCATGTTTGGTTGGAACCAACCAACCCTACTTTTTTAGGTTGGCTTAAATCGCTCAATATAAGGTATTCTAGTGAGATCAGCTTCAGTGCTCACATTGTTCGCCAGCCTTTTATGCCATGCATTGAGAATATCTCCATGCTTGTATGTTTTTTTCTTCTTTCATGGGAAAATATTCTCAATACAAGGCTGCAATGGACTGTGTAAACGGTGTGAGCACAAGTAGTACTAAAACCCATATGTACGCATGGTTGCCTCATCCTAATTAAGCCCTTTTGCCATACTCTAATAAAGTTAAACGATAACTCATTTAAACTTCCCCCAAGGCTTTTGACAAATACTTAAACGGCTCCCTTAATGTCTCGAGTAAGTAAGTTATAAATACTTAAATAGCCCCTAATTGAATACCCAAATAAGTGTTTTCCAAGAAAGACTTAATCGTATAAGTGCATTTACCCATGGTTTTCAAAATCGGAATGGATCGGACGGTCGGATCAGAAAAACCGGAAATCGATCCATTTTTCCCAAACCTGCTTTTTCCCCAAAACTGTTGAGTTTGGTCAGCAAACAGTTGAACCGGCCAGTTAATCGTTCGAACGGTTTTGACCATTTTTCAAAATTTTTAATTTTTTTGTCAAAACGGGCTGGGCATTCAAGTTAAACGATCGGACCATTCAAACTGGCAATCGGACCCCTGACTGGTTTGATCACCAATTCGGTTTTAAAAACCATGCATTTACCTATGTTCTTTTATTTTCCATGTAAATAGAACAATAACCATTTTAGCCATAAAAATTCATTATTAAAAGAGACATTTTTGTCCTATTCAAGTGTTATAACTTTCCCCTAGGTGGGAAAGTTATTTACCCACCTAGGAAATGGATATCATTTAAAAATAAACCTTCCCTCGTCCCCACATAAATCTAAAAACAGAACATATGATTCTTGGTCAATGAGAATCAAAATCCCATTGACCAACTCTCCCCCCTCTCAAAATCCAGAAAAAGAACACCCCCTAAAAATTTTAAAATTTCCAAAAAAATAAAAATAAAAAACAAAATGAACCAGGTAGTTGAATCAATGACCCATGAACTGAAGCAGAAACCTGGTTCATCAAATCTGGTTTTCAGAACATTGATTTTACCTTCTTTATATCTTCTTTTATCCTCAATTAATGATCAATTAATATCCTCGAATTTCCTTTTCCCTAAAACAATACACAAGTAGGAGTGGCAATTGGTTACAGTGCAAATCTTATCTTGATCCGATCTAAAATTCGTAACCGATTCACTTATGCTTTTGTTTATTGGTCTTTATGATTTGCTTTCCTACATAATAATACAAAATTTGTACTTAATATTTCTCTTTTTGCATTCAGTATTGTTGCAAAATTTGTACTTAATATGATTCACTTATGCATCCCAAAGACATGCAAAATTTGCACCTTCCTTCCTGTTCCTAAGTGGATACTGATGATGCACAATCTGGCCGGTCTTAGCTGTTGATGATCTTGCCTCTGAAATGAGTAACAGGGACCTGAAACGGGAGGAGAAGAGAAGCTCCGGGGAGAACCCGGCGTAAGGGCTCCGAAGCTCAAGTTAGAATCCTTC
>NW_010729147.1:571415-628414 GCF_000365185.1 Nelumbo nucifera | reverse complement strand
GACCTTTAACAGGGAGTTCGCTCTTAACAAGGAGCTCGGACTAAGTACAGCGGTCTGGAGTTCGGGCTCGGTAGTGAGTTTGGACTTGCTTCCGATGTTCGCTTTGGGTGCTCTACTGTCCCGAGCTGCTTGCCTTTGCCACGTGTCGGGCGATCGCGAGGTCGGGCCAAATTTCCCTTCATCAGATACCATGTTTTTATAAAAATACCAGTAGGGATCACATCATCTTACATCCTACCTTTATTTTTCAAGACAAGATCAAATCTGAAGCAAAAATTTACACCTGGCCTTTTCTTTCACTCCCATGCATTTACAGCAATGCAACAACCAAATGCAGCTTTAATGTCTACTTCCTCATCATCATCAAGCACCAAAATCCATGTACTCCTTCCTACTCATCAAATCCAATTATACACCCTTCAATCCTCAAATCCCTTTACTCAAACAAACAAATCTGAATGCAAGCTTCACTTTGAAGAAGCCTGGAAATGAAATTGATAGGTTGAGTTTCGTTCTTTGGGTATTACCTTTTTTTCAGTTATGGATTTTAAAAACGATTTTCATTTGCTGAGCAATTTTCTATCAGTTATTTTTGCTCGATCTCCCATTTGAGGCTTCTTCCATCCAATATAATGTTTCAGCGCTCTGAATTCACCAAATATAATTAATTAACAGACCGTTGTTTTGAGTCTTTTGACTGATTAAAACCACCGACATTCTTCGATCCAGAGAAGAGTCAAAGCAGAGTAAAAATCTAACAAAATCACAACGACTACTTGAAATAGAATGAGAAAGATCGAGAATTAGAATCTTATTTCACTTCCTGCTGTCGAACAATCGACATGGGCCTTACATTTATTCTCTCTTTTTCATGTATTTAATTTAAGCTAAAATAGTAACAAACAGCAAACCAAAAATAGAAGTTCCTTTGGTATTAAAAAAAAAAAAAAAAAATTTACAAGTGCAAGGTTTCTCCGGCTCCGGCTCTTGCCGGGAAGAGGGACTCGGCGTAGGCGTAGTCAATCATCTTCACCATCCGACAAACCCCAAGAAACTGCAACAAACAAAAACCACAATTCTGTAATTCATTCATTCTATTTTTCACTTCGTTTTTGTGTTCATGATTCGACAATCTAGAGTGCGGATATAAACATTTGCTCTCTGTTTAAAATCAATTTACAAGAATTTCTTGAGCATCCAATACGTTAAGAATTTTACACGATTTTCACAAAATTAACGCACCCAATGCTCGTTAATTGGCTTAAGTTGAATTCTAAATTCATGGTGTATTACTGCACAAACAGGGGAAATCAACAAGATCACATCTTTACTCCTGTAAGATTCTCAGTCTATAATTGAATCACAAAACCCGGAATCAAGAACCAAAACCCAGTGAGAATAATGTCAAATTAACACAAAGGAAAAGAAAAGAAAATAGCAACAGGGGTGGTACCTGAGAGATCGAACAGCTATGTGATGGGAGAGAGCATGGAATAAGAAATTGGCTCCGTGAAGGAAGAGGACAACTCCGGTACACCCCAACAAGAACAACTCCAACGTCATTATCTGAACTTGGAATAAACCCTAGAAACAGAGACCAACAAGCAAAGCCGAGAGAGAAATAGCGAGGGTCGATAGATTCCTGAAACGTCTCCCGCTCCACCCGTGTGCCGGCCCTTCTTATAGAAAGAAGGCGCGCGGCGGGGGCTGTAACTTCCCAACGTCCCAGGATATGCTGCTAACTAATTGGTGGCATCTCTTGCTGCATCCGCAATAAGAATACACATTGAGAGTGTAAATGCTGATTAAGCAGTGTTACTGCTTACATGGCAATATTAAGATGATGGATCTTGAGCTTTAATCATTTTATAGTAAGATTGTAATTGCCACGTGTAAGGAGAAGAAAACTGAATGTAATTGCCACGTGATCTCGTGTGCTGACTGCTGAGCTTGAAGCCATTGAACAAGATCAAATCAGCCCCCCACAACGTCCCACAGCCCCCCCGTGTATTAAGACTCCCATTCATCCTCTGAAAAGAGAGCGAGGAACGGCAGCACAGTGGTTTCTAGGAAGATCAAATCAGCCCCCCACAAGATTGCCCCCTATAACTTCCCACAGCACATCCCTACCGTATATTGGGAACATTTCCCGATGATGATATCATCATTTCTGGTATTATCATCAGGAGATGTTCCCAATGATGTGCTGTGGGACGTTGGGTGGGGCTGATTTGAACTAGTTCCTAGCAGTGAACTGCTGTAAAACCAATAAAGGAATGCGACATGGGTGTAGTGGACTTTCCAAGGCTGTATTTGGTTGTAATGCAAACACACACACACACACACACACACACACACATATATATATATATATATATATTTACCCTCTTTTTGTATTCATCTTGTTTGTTTGAAATCGGTTCTAAGTGAGGGTCCCATCATTAAATGCTCAAACTACCTTATACTCCAATGCCTTAACTTTGATTAAAAAATTGACTATTAAAAGAATACACAATTATATAAAAAGATGGGTATAATAATACTTTCTTTTCAGAATACAAAAATATTAGAAAATACATTTTTGATCTGATAATCATTACTTTTTTATATATCAAAAGACACTCATAAACATAAACTATAGTACATAAATACCTTGATTCGACGTTTGTATTACAAACAAACAGAACCCAAAAGAATTGGAATTAGTGGAACGCTTTAATTGTATAATGGGCTGTAGAACCAATGATAATATTTGGGGCTCACAGTGAGGTCCCGTATATTTTATGACTGATGTAGAATATTATTATTGGTTTCACAGTCTATTAAATAGCTAGTGTTGAGTGAAACCTATTTCACCACTTTGAAGAAGTTATTAAAATTAGCAAGTTCAAAAGAGTATAAGAGATTTTTGATGTGTCACTATAGGGTCCTATGCACAGTGTTTTGTAGCTAGCAATGTAGACTCAAAACTAGTTTCATGAACTAATTGAATTAAAGTGTGTTTGGGCTTTTCCGATTTTTCACCAAATATAATTTCTAGATTTTTTTTTGTATAGGCCCACCTGGCAAAGTTGAGGCTGACTTCGGTCAGTGCAAGCCCGTGCTGACACCCTCTGAACAGCATTTAGAATATCTTCTCATGAAATAAAACACATAAATACGAAGATATTCTCAATACAAGGCTGTAAAAGCTATTCAAATGTTCATTGCACTGAAGCCGAATTCGTCAAAGTTAGAGAGAGTAGTCGCATGAAAAGCCTTGAATGGGGCTAGAGGTGTAAAGTGGGCCGTGTCGGACCGGCACGACATGGCCTGTGGGCGGCCCGCCTTGAAGGTGGGCCGTGCCATGCTGGTCCGCGGGCCGCCACGGGCTGTGTTGTCCTCTCCAGTGGAAATTTTGTTGGGCCTGGGCCGGGCTACAAGCTGTGCCGGGCTGGGCCACAAGGCGGGCCTTGGGCCTAGATCGAACCGGCCTGCATTGTTTTTTTGTTTTTTAAATTTTGATTTCTTTTCTAATTAAAATTGTAAACTAAAATATTTAACTTTCCTATGAACATTGGGAATTAGGAACTATTTAAAAAATTAAGAAATGAGAAATCTAAGTTATTTAGTATATAAATGAAAAAAAATACTTAACCAAATTGAAATAAGAATGATGGAATAACAAATTGGAAGAAAAATAGGAATTTTATTTCATTTAAATTTGAATGGTACAAATTAGTGAATTACAAATACAATGATTGGATCATTGCATACTTGGATGAATGAAATATAAAAATGGAATAAATTAATAAAATATAAAAAATACAATATGGTTACAAATTGAAAATACAAAATTAAAAAAAATATATCACATAAATTAAATAAAATTTAAAAAATTTACAATAATTTGAAAAAATGAAAAATTCTATAAGTAGTCAAATTCATGAATCATCGTTCCTGACTTTCATCATCTGTTTCGGGTGAAATGTCTGGTGTTGTATCATGCCCTCCCTTGTCTTGTAATCTATCTTCTACATCTAGTCAATCTTTGAAGCAGATGCACATCTCTATGCTCTCATTGTTCATGTAGCTTCTTTTGTCCAGCACCCTGGTACCTATACTAAAACAAGACTCCGATGGAACTGTAGACATCGGAGGGGTTAGTAGATCACGTGCCATGGCGGCGAGAATTGGATAATTTTTTGAGTGTTTACTCCACCAGGCTAAAATATCAAAATTATTTGATACTTCACCTAAAAAATTTGCTTGCAAATAAAAATTAAGTTCAGTAAATGAATTTGTTGTAGAACTAGCATATTTTTGCCTTCTACTTATTAAATAAAAAAAGCTTTTCTCTTCTACTACTGGGCTCAAAGTTAGAAAGAGAAAAAGAAGAAGATGAACAAGTTGTAGGAATATTTCCTACAACTTCAGATTCATACAAACTGTACATTTCAAATAATAAAATATTAATTTCTTCTTTTTTTATTTCCTATATCAATATTCATATTTTCATAATATGTTTCAAGTAAAATATCTAAACCATCTTTCTTAATCCTAGGGTCTAATATTGTAACTAAACAATAAAGGGGATAAATGTTCTCCCAATATTTTTTAAATTTATTTTCCATAATTTCAACAATACATTGAAATTGTGGATTATTTCTATATTTGACAATACAATCACTAATTACCATTGATTGATACGGTAAATTACAACTAGTTGGATAATAAATTCTAGATAATTCATTTGTCGCATTATAAAAATGTTTTAAAAAATTTCTTATACAAATTGTCATTTCCTAGTCTTCCTCAAATATCATATCATTAGGCATTTTTAAATTATAAAAATTAGAAAGAATTTGYTTATGAGATATACAACTTTCTAACATAGCATAGGTAGAATTCCACCTATGCTTTACATCTAATATAGAATGTTTATATTTTAGACCATAATTTTGGCATAAATATTTAAATTCTTGTTTTCTTGCCCCTAAACTTTTTATATATATAATACAATTTCTAATTTTTGAAATATGATTTGAAATCTTGAATACATAAATTTAAGATGTGACATGCACATCTAATATGAAATAATTTACCATTTAAGCATGGTTTTAATTGAGATTTTAAAATATTTATTATAGAATCATTATTGCTAGTATTATCAAAATTAAGCATGCAAAGTATTTAAAATACTTGCAGCAATAGCTGGGCCACTATGTGGTCATTCAAGCCTAGTAAAATTTAAATTCTTTTATTCAAAAGCCATTTTTCATCAATGAAATGGCCAGTAACACAAATATAACTAATATTAAATTTGGATGTCCAAACATCCGAAGTAATTGCAACTTTAGAATTAAGATTTGCTAACAAAGAAATTAAATTTTGTTTATATAAATAAAATTTTTTTAAAGCATCAGTTCTTATAGTATTCCTAAAAACTTTTTTATATTGTGGGTTTATAGAACTACACAACCATTTTTCTAGCTTTTTTTTTCTAGCTTTGGATCTTCAGCTAACATAAATGGTTGTTCTGCATGTACAATATACTTAACAAGTTTTTGTCTCATTTTTTTTGTGAATATCTAAAAGTACCAAAACTAGTCCCCCTCTCAATCTGTGTTTGGGTTGTTTCTCTCCTTTCATCTTCCTCTCGCTCATGTGTGAGCAGATGTTTGCTCAAGTGTCCCGTACCACCCTTGCTACAATAACTAAAGTCTTTCCTACATGTTTGGCAAACAACCCTTTTCCCCTTCCCCTCGATATCCTCTACTTTGAAAACTTTCCAAACTAGGCTACTCAGTTTAGAAGCCCTCATTTTCTCCCTAATATCATTACTACCGAGGGTGAAAGTTCCACTTCCATCGACATCAAACGCATCGACATTAGTGCTAACATTAATACTATCGTGATGCGATTGAATGTCATCCATGGTGAACATGTTGGGGAATCGGTTTTGAGAAGGGACGACCATTTTTTTTAATTCTAAAAGGATAAAAATTAATCTAATTCGACTTACCCGGATTGCCGGTTCAAAATCCCAACTTGATTTCAATGGTTGAAGCCTTTCAATGTCTAAGCCTCCTGAACTGAGATACTTGAGTTGGTTGAGCAAGCCTTCTTCTTGTTGAAAGTCGAAACTTTGATAAAGTTGAGACTTGAGAATTGGAGAATGCAAAATTAGACAATCAACTAATCAAAATTTCTCAAGACTGTAGATAATTGAGAGTGTATGAGTATGAGAGAGAGAGAACTAAGAGAATTGTTGAATTGGTGTGATGAGAATAGTGGAGGATAGGGCTACTTATAGGAATTGAACATAATTCAATTGCCCAAAATACCCAAAAAACTATCTGTTATTTAGTTGTTGGGAGGGGTATTTTGGTCATTGTAAAGTTACTTATAACTTTACCCAAAATGCCCCCCTAAACTAGTTGTTATATAGCTGTTGGGGGGCATTTATGTCATTTTTTCAACCCCCATANTATATTCTCGGGCGGGCCGAGTGCGGCCCGTTACGAGCCTAGCGGGTCGACCCGTTAGCCATCGTGTCGTGTCGGGCTGGGCCACCCGACCCGATTTACACCTCTAAATGAGACACTTAACCAAATCTCAAGCCCTCCCCTTAACAGCGGCCCGATCCGATTTACACCTCTAAATAGGGCACTCAACCAAAACTCAAGCCCTCCCCTTAACGAGTCCTTGACTCCCTTACTAAAGCTAATAAAGCCTATGGTCCAATAGGCCAAGGATCTGGCAGGTATCACCGTATCAGGCATATCGGGCGTATCCTATCGTATTGGCCCCACCCTGATATATCAAATAATAAGTATATTAATATTTTTAATATAACCAGGGGTAGGCCCTATCCCATGTAAAAATTTGAAAAAAAGTTAAAAAAAGAAATATAAAACATGCTTGTAAAACTCCGGTACGCACATGGGTGATGTATTTAGTTGTATTAATATTTTTAACCTTGCAATAAGTTATAATTTATATTTATATTGCTTATAAAAGTGTAAATGAGTCATTTTCTAGAATTTTTATTAAATAAAATTTGCCCTTTCTTCTCTATTAGAGGCAAATTAGTATTTTGATTAGGGGTGGATTCGAGTCAAGTTGAGCCGAATAACTAGCTATTCGACATTGGCTCGCCAATAGACCTGTTCATGGGCCGGGTGGCCTGACGGGCCGGCCCGCCCGGCCCGGCCCGACCCGACCCCTGGATGGGCTTGAATATGCTTATAGGCCCACGGGCTTAAATTCGGGCCAAAAAGCCCAACCCGCAATAAATTCGAGCTGGGCTTGGGTTTTGTCAAAATAGCCTGGCCCGAGCTCGGCCCGGCCCGACCTAATATTAAACTTAAAATTAGTTATGTGATTATGTCCATTTGAATAAATTTTTTGATTTAAGAATGTAAAATTGTGTTTTAAAATATAAAAGAAAGGGAAAAATACCATCTTGTAGGCCCATTGTTCATTTAAATAGAAAAAAAATACTATCTGAATTTTTAATTCTAATTTGAATAGGAAAATTTGTTTTTTTTTTCAATTAGGTTGGGTTTCGGGCTCGGGCTCGGGCCTAGTATATTTTCATTAGTGACAAGTGAAAGCCCGACCCATGAACAGGTCTACTCGCCAAGGTAGTACAATGTTCAAGCTCGAGTTTGAGCTCGATTCGAGTTAGAACCTTAAGCTCGAGCTCAAATCGAGTAAAAAGCTCGCAATCTCGAGTTCGACTTGAGAAAAATGTTTTATAAAAACAAAAAAGATATATATAAAAAATATAATTTATTTGATATTTAAAAATTAAAAATTATAATAATTAGTTATTATTATATATAAAAATAAAAATATTATATATAATATTTTTATTTATATATATATTATTTTCTACTATTATTATTATTATTATTATTATTATTATTACTCATGAGCCAAGTTTTATTAGGTTTGAGCTTGACTTGATTAATAAACAAGCCTGTAATTT
Source organism: Nelumbo nucifera (assembly GCF_000365185.1). The sequence goes on along the minus strand of NW_010729147.1, from coordinate 620,439 downwards.
GGTCTCGAACTCGACTTAAAACTCAATTGAAATCAAGATGAATCAAACTTTTCACGAACCGAACTCGAATAACTCATAAAAAGCTCTCTCGTAGCCACCCGTAATTTTGATAAAACACTTTCAATGTTTAATAGTTATCATTCATTATCATTAGAATCAATATTTAGATTTAATTTTTATAACTTAATCCAAAGACAAATGTCCACTTTATATAATATTAAGTATATAAATAGATGTATCTCATCCTCCTATTAGTGTATCTAACAAAATCACTGTACCTGCATCGATCACATGTATTTCCAGTTTCTAGATTTCTATTGTCGTTTGCTTTGTTGTTGTATAATAAGAACCAATTAGTGCATGTTTTGTAAGATAATAAATTTTGTACACGTGTTTGGTATATGTCATCATATGATATAACCGAATCTTACTTGGTGTTAATTCATACCTTCACCATTAGTTGAGCAATTAAATTTAATGTAAGAGATTTTGGGAGATATTAATTGTATTTGGTTGATGTAGTTCATAGGTAGATAGAGGGAGAAAGAGATGTTTTAATTTGTTACATAAAAGCAATTTGAATTTTGTTTGTTGAGTTTATAGATCTACTGATTATTCGAATATTGATTTCCCTTCATTTTTTTCATAAAAAAAATGATTTCCCTTTATTAGTTTTTCCTTCATCTTTGATTGGCTGAGTAAGATGAAATTTAAAATTATTACTATATTAATTTAGGCAGAATACTAAATTATGAAGTTATTGAATATACATGATGCTGAAAATGCATGAATGTTGGATCCTAAAGAGTGATGGATACTTTGTACTTGCAATTAAACATTAATGTTAGTGTGACATAATTTAGACATATTAAGAAGATAGTTGTCATTTTGAAATTTACCTAACGGTTGTGTCGATATTTTCTTATTGACAATTTGCACAGCTAAAAATTCTACTTGATTCAATTGCTTTTTTTTTGTAATTTTTGCAAGCCTTGTACCAAAATCCAAAGATATGGTATCTGATTTTTTGATTGTTTTTTTTTTTTGGTAGTATTAATGTTTTGAATTCAGCAAGGCTTGTATATTTTGCTAACGACATTTCTTGGGTCGATGAAATAGCAGTTTTTTGTTGTTTGAATTTTTTTAATTTCTTCTTCATTTTGATCAAACCTACAATAATAATTTTATTTTTAGTTTTATGTAGAAATATAATCTATAGTCTGCACTTAGATATGTACGAACATTGGCAGATAAAAGTTCTAGAATGTATGAATTTATGTCTTTAATTTCATCATTTCGTGGAGCAAGGATTGCCCTCTTAATTATTTTCTCATAGAACACCATTTGTTTATTTTATTTTTCTTATTTTTGATTTATTTTTTTATCTTTTATATTTCCTTACGAAGACGCTGGAGAAAATAGCCAACAATAGAGTCCCAATGGCGATTTTTGACCACCCGTAACTCTAGTCTCGCATCTCGTGCTCAGCACGGATTAATAGTAAAAAACAACACCATTTACGATGCTCCTCATGTGAGAATGGTCACTTTGAACCAGTCATACCCATAACATAACAACAACCGCAGTTAAATTCAGTTTCAATCGTGCCTATAACAGTTTTACCTAGTTGGGCCCCGGGATCAACTGAGAAAAATAAATGCATAAGCAAATAAAGAAGAAAATGAGAACACAAAGGAGCCTTTGATGAAAGAAAGCGAAGAGAAGAGAAAACCAGAGAGTTGACCAGAGGCTTTATTGATGGGGCTGGATACATCAACAGCTCCAACCTTCACCTTCCCTGGTTATTGAAACAGAGAAAGCACCAACCACACCACACGATATATTCAAAAGAAAAAAAAAAGCACCACATGCAATTATGTATATATTTATTTATTTATATTGAAGGCCCATATTATAATTACCTTTTAAGTTGATGTCATATATAATGATAGATGTTAATTACTATTATTATTAATCATTTTTAACAATGTACTATTACCGCATTACTATCATTGTTGTTGTTGTAATAATTACCACGTGTATTGCATGTGAACAATTACTAGCTTTACAAAGTAGTTTGTTGATGGGCTTGCTGTGAAACCTAGCCCATTAACCAATCCTGAGTGTAGTATTTCCTGTAAGCCTTTCGCAGCTTTGAGGCAGCACATTTGTGTGTTTGTGTATGTGTATGCCCCAAGCATGCTTCAACAACTCAGTCTATCGAGAGAGAACTTCGGCTTGTATTAAATTGTAGGTATAATTATTTTTTTTAGGGAAAATTCGATTACTATCCTCTACTTTGGGCCCAGTGCCACTTTGGCCCCTGAACTTAAAAATACAATAATTTAGTACTCAAACTTTTAAAACGTGATCATCTAGTACCTGTCGTTATTTAGCTGTTAATCAGCCGTTAAGTGGCATTTGAAGATATAAATGCCCTTCAAGTGTTATTTGATTTTCTTTATCAACTATCTAAACGTTGACAAAAAAATAACAGTCCCAAATCTTTGCTTTTTCCATTTAAGAAAATTAGGGTCATGTTTGAGTGAGCATTCTAGTGACCCCAACTTTCTTAAATAGAAGAGTCAATGATTTGAGACTGTTAATTTTTTGTTAATGTTTAGATGGTTGACAAAGAAAATTAGATGATACTCGAAAGGCATTTGTATATTTTTCAAATGCCACTTAATGACTGATTAATAATTAATTAACAGCAGGTACTGAATTGTCATATCTTAAAAATTTTAAGACCAAAATGACATTAGACCCAAAATACAGAAGAATTTTCCTTTTTTTTTTAATAGATTTAAAGTCATCTCATCAAACATTCAAATATTTTAATAAAAATAAGGGAGGCGTGGATTCATCGTCCACTGTTAAAAGCGATTGTAATTTGTACCTATAATTTAAAAGGACTGAAAGATATTGATCGTGGAGGGCTCTATCCACATTCTCTTTATAACAGCATCGGTGTTGGAAGGATTACTTGGTGAATTAATATGCCACCTGGGAGAAACCTGCTGATAGTCCGGCAAGGCTATGACTGCCAAATTTTATTTGGTACTTTTTTCCTTCCAAACAAGAAACCTTCCCCTAGACTTTGGCTTTCATTCCCTTTCATGTGCATTGGGAACCTCATCATTTTACTTCCACTTTTACTTGCAAAAACAAAAATAAATCAGAGAATTTATACACTAAACCCTTTTCATTCCCATACATTTGCATCAGTGAAAATTTTATTTAAGGCTGTGATTGGTTGTAGTGCAATTTTATTTGTACTAGTATAAATGCATAGGAGTGCAAATGTAAATAAATGCAAATTCTTGTTTAATTTTGTTTTGGATTTTACTTTATTCTGTTTCATGTCTTAATTTACTTCATTTGTACTGCAAGCAAACAAAATAAGCTAAAAGTTGAAACAAAAATAAGTCAGAATTTACATTCAAATCATTTGTACTGTCATGGATTTACATCAGTGCAAATTTATTTGCATTGCAACTAAACACAACCTACAGCTAAGTTTGGAAAAATTACAAATGCAAATATGTAGAGTGCAAAACCTTATATTTTGTATTATTTTATATGTATTTACACTGTACATATTTGAATTTGTATTCCTTCCAAACTGAGCCTTGGAGTAGAGTACAAAACCTTGTATTTGGTATTATTTTCTATGTATTTGCACTGTACATATTTGTATTTGTACTCTTTCAAAACTGGGCCTATGGCTCAGTTTGGAAGGAGTACAAATACAAACATATAGAGTTTGAAACCTTATCTTTTGTATTATTTTGTATGAATTTGCACTGTACATATTTGTATTCTTTCGGAATCAAGCCTATGGCTCAGTTTAGAAAGAGTACAAATACAAATTTGTACAGTGCAAATTCATACAAAATAATACAAAATGTAAGGTTTTGCACTCTACATATTTGTTTTTGTACTCCTTCCAAATACAAATATGTACAATGCAAATATGTAAGGTTGTGTTTGAAAACGATGCAAATATGTAAAGTGTAAAATGGTTCATATAAATTACAAAGTTGGATTAGTTTTGCATTGACAAGTTTACCTTCTTACCAAACAGACTTTTAGCTGAAATGGATGCAAACAGGAATTACAATAAAGCATATGCCTTTTTTTTTTATCAAAAGCCCACTTGATTGCAAATTTACTTCTTTTTTATTGATGTACTTTTACATCTTTTTATCAATGTAAATATACATTGATCTGTCATTTGTTAATGAAAAAATGTAATGTTGCCAAACACCGACAAAAATGAACTAGAGTGCAAATTTACCCTAAACTGAGATTTACACTTCATTTGCATTATTTCCAAATGCAACCTAAAGTGCAAAACCTTATAGTGTGTATTATCTTGTATGTATTTGCACCGTACATACTTGTATATGTACTCTTTCCCAAACAGAACCTAGTATTTCAACTATATATGGCTATACAAGTACCAATATGTTGTCATATGGACACCACATTTCCAGCCAACAAGATTCTATTTCTACCCACAAGACTAGACCTAGCAATCTGGTTGGGTGGGGTGATTCAAATCAAGGCAGATTTAGGTCATTTTGGGCTGAATTGGCAAAGGTTAGACCCCAATCCTAAATACTCAAGCTAGAATTGGCCCATGGTTCAGACAGGTCAATGGTTGAACTGCTTTGTTCAGCTGGTCTTTGATGAAGACAGCGTTTTTTTTTTTTTTTGTTACCAAAATTATGGATTTACATATCCATCGGTTAAAAAAAGTTCAACCATCTGAGCCGATGCTGGTTTGAAAATACTAGTGTGAAAAGAGGTGACTCAGTGCCCCAGTGGTGACCTCTGGTCCAACCCCGAGTCGACCCAAATTCTTTTCGGGTTGGGTCGGTTTTTTCAGGTCTAAGCAACACTACAGCCGCACGCCCAGTACTAGTATGTTGTGGTTGATCGATGTGGTCATAGGTGAGATGTGTGGCTGGAGTATCTTATGAGCAAGAATACTGTGGTAGGAACTCTGGACTGGTTGTCACAATAATAGGGCTTCATTTGTTTGCATGAGGGTGCAAATGGGCTGAGTCGAAAGTCTGGTTTATTTTTGTATCAGGAATTATTTTGTTTTGTTTGTTTTGGAGGATTGAAATTGAAAGTAAAATGATGTGATCCCCACTTTAAGAAGAAGATAAAAGTAGAAAAAGAAAGTTGTTTGGTTATAGGAGAAAGATGAAAAGCAAAATAATGTGGTCTCCACTTTCTATGAGAGAGAATGAAAGTAGGAGGAAGATGTTGTGTCAGGATCTGTCTCATTTCTTTTCCTGCCCTTATTGCACTAAGCAATCAGTGTGCCCAATCAAGAGTAAAACATGTTAGCCATCCATACTACTACGAGATGTACCGGCGCGCAACTGCTGTTTATACTTCTAGTTGAGTTTTATGGTGCACTGTGCACATCTTGTTTGTAGCAGATCCAGAGTCCTGATTAATGCCTAGCTAGTGCAGCAAAGGGAAAAAGAGAAAAAAACAAGGTGTAGTAGATTCAAACTCATCAAATCTTTCATTAGTTTTTGGGGTGAAATATTTGCATAAGCAAATGGATGAAAATGAGATAAAAAGTTCAGATCTTACATCGTGTAGAGTATGAATCATAGTACAACAAATCCAAATTAGGTACACTTTCATTTTGTCCGGATTTACATAGAAAGGGAGAATAATAAAATCATATACCTATGTTTGATAGGTTGTGTGACAGTGTTTCCATTGGCTAGCCATGGTCCTCCACTTGTTCCCATGAAAGAGTGAAAGTGAACAAGGATATAAAATTAAGATAATAATTTCGACCCTTTAATTCTAATCTTTTTTTCTCATAAATCTAAGGGGGTATTCTTATTTTGGATTTTGAGAGGGGCAAATTGGTCAATGAGATTTTGGTTCCTATTAATGAAGAATCATATGTTTTCTTTTCAGATAAATGTAGAGAACAGGGAAAGTTTATTTAATTTCCTGGGTATCACTTACCTGAGTAATTGATACTCATCTCATAGGGGTAAATAACTTTCCCACATAGGGGGGAAAGTTTCCAACACTTGAATGAGACAAAAATGCTCCTAAATGATCATTTCCTTTTTTTACTTGGAAAATAAAAAAACATGGGTAAATACACTTACCTGGGTAAGTGTTTTCCAGGAAAAATGTACCCAAGTAATTGCATTTACTCGGGAAAGTAACTTACCAAAAAAGAACGAAACCTAAATGCAATTCAGGTGGTAAAGGGTGAGGGATAAACCTAAAAAGAAAATACTAAGGCCCTGTTCACTTTTCGACAAGTTACTTACCTGAGTAAATGCAATTACCTAGGTAAGTTTTTCTTGAGAAACATTTACCCGGGTAAGTGCATTTACCAATGTTCTTTTATTTCTGAGATAAATAATGTAATGATCATTTTAGTCATAAAAATCCATTATTAAAGGGGGCATTTTTGTCTCATTCAAATGTTAGCAACCTTTCTCCTAGGTGAGAAAGTTATTTACCCACTTGGTTAAGTGATACCTAAAAAAATAAACTTCAGTAACCCCCGCATTAATCTGAAAAAATAAACATGGGATTTTTAGTGGATGGAAACCAAAATCCCATTCACCAATTTTCCCTCTCTCAAAATCCAAAAAAAGAAGCCACCGAAGAGAGATCACATAGAAAAAATAAGGTAGAATAACATTTTTTTCTTCTTTAATGTTGGTGAAGTGGCTTTAGCCCCATAGGGGGGGTCAGGTGCTATACACTAGACCTAATCAGTGTGATTGGTATGTCAGATTGTTAGTGATAGGATACAGGGACCACCAAGGCACCATGCATAGTAAGGTTCAAAGAATGGGGGTTAGGGGAGGGGGATGAGCTATCCCCAGCTGAAACCTAGGTGAAAGCCTATCTTAATGCGCTTTAACGTAGGCCTCCTTGATACAAGGGATGTCTTCCAACAAAACTTGCTATCGTTAAAATTGCATGATCAAGAAAATGGCAAAGGTTAATGACGTACCCAGTCTACCACTCCTATAACCCAATAGTCGAGACCAAATAATTGAAATAAGTTTTTCTTTTGAAGTTATTCACTTCCCATACTTTAATTAGTTCCTCCTAATAGGAAATAACTAGGGATGCAAGGGGATTGGATTGGATTTAAATTAGGGTATATCAAAATCTGATCTTATATATAGTACAAACATTTGATTTGAAGATTTGATTGGATCATATAAACATAAATTTGAATTCTATTCCATTAATAATTGGATATCTGAATATAATCTGATCCGATTTAATTTATTAAAATTTAAAAAATATAACAATTTATATAAAGGAAATACAAACCTATGGCAGGTATTTTCTTTAACTATTTTCATCACATATATACATGTGTTCTTATAAAAAATAAATAATACAAAAAATGCAATATAAACATATTAATCAACGTTTTAAAAACTGACCCGAAGGTCGAATCGTTTTTGTCTTCGAATCATGAGTCACTGGTTCAATGGTCCAGATCAAATGGGTCAGACTGTTCCACATGTGTGTATGTGTGTATAAACACATTTTTTAGATAAATAATATAATTATATTTTACATAAAATATATTATTTTATTTTTAATTTATATTTTATAATTCAGTTTTTAACTTTTATTTGTAAAAAATCTTAAAAATTGCAAATTAAGATCAAAAACGATTTTTTTTTTCAAGAATAGCGGGATAAGGGACTTAGGGACCTACCATCCTAGATGCATAGATCTTGAAAAATTGCCCACAATTAAAAAAAAAAAGCAATAGAACATTTATGGACTCCATGAATTTGCATATAGATGGATGAACGATCCAACTTCCTACCCTCCTAGGTCAAACGATTTTTTATCATATCAATAAATTTGACCAATTCTTGGATTTTAGTATTACACTGATTTTTTATCATATCAATAATTTTGGGAACACTGGTTTTTGTTTTAACATCTGAAATCCAATCAAATTGGAGAAAACTTTTCGCTCCTGTTAAATTGTAGGTACTATCAACATTTCACGGTGGATTTAAAGCCAACTCATTTAGCATTGGAAAATTTTGACAAAAACAAGAGGCGTGGATTCATCATCCACCGTTAAAAGTGATTGTACATACAATTTAATAGGACCGAAAGTTTTCTCATCCGATTGCTTTCAACCTGATCCTCGAAGGCCACTAACCAAAAATAGTATGAAGTTCCAATATCATCAACAGTAGAGCAGCCCTAGTTAACCGATTCATGTCAAAGAAGTGGAATGTCATAAACATAGTGTTGTTGGTTCCGAAAATGATCATCAATCCCAGATATTTGAAGCAATGCCTGTCCTGAATTTCTGCACCAAACCTTTAATTACTGTTCAGTTAATTAATCTTCACAGTTATTTCAACAAGAACAAAAAGGTTCAGAAGCAACTCTGCAGGCAACAAGGCAAAAAGGATCCATTCCCATTGTTATACGTGCAAAGACGCTCATCAAGGATGTGATGGAGAGTGAAGACAATGCCTTGCTACCTACGAAATATTCTTTATCTGGGACCTCCTTAAACTAAATGAGCTCTTGTTGTTCGACCATAAATGAGTCTGCAGATCCCTCCAGATTTCAGAGGCAGAGCAGAAAGAAAGAGCGACTTTCCCACTAAGTTATGGATGCTTTTGTAAGCAAAGTAGGAAGCTATTACATGGGTTACTTGTCTCTCATACATAAAACAATATGACAGTGTTCCCTCGATAGGAGCAGAGTGGGCATCGGTAGGCCCCTCGGCCATTTCCCGAACTGAATCATATCTTCGATGCTCACGGCAAAATGGGCACTTCACCCTAGCCCGGCCGGTGCTGTCTTCAACTGATGATCAACATGAATTAATTGCTTCGTGTCGGTGAGAGCTTGCTGATGAGAATACAGAACCATGGAAAATTGTCTTTGTTTTTATGATCCCTCCATGGTTACATTCTGTGTAAAGCAGCAAATTACCAGACCCAAGTACCCATTATCTCTCTCTCTCTCTCTCTCTCTCAGTCTCAGACCTGAGCAAGCCTCCTCCACCCAAGTATCCATAGAGACAAATCATCACTCACCCACCGACACAAACTCGGCCAAACTGCCATAGCCCAGATTCAGATAAACCCATTCCAGCTTTTGGCGTTTTAGTCTTTGGAGCTTAGCCTTTTAACTTGTTCTGGAACGGTGATCCTTTCATGCATAAACCATGGATAAAACCCATTAAGTTTCATTATCACAAGTACTCAAACCCTCCCAAACATGAGAGGCTTTACACTAAAATGCTAACTGTGAACAACGCGTGCTCTCCACTCTGTGTCCATGGACTGACCCACACACTCGAAATAGCTCCCACTCCGCCACTCTAAATTCAAGAATTTTTTCAGACACCAACCAGTCCCTCGTGGGAAGGTAGCGGTTCATTTTCACCCAAAAGAAGCATCCGACAACAAAACGTGTAGCAAGCAACCCAATGGAGATCATACGTGGTACCCCATGACAGGGCCCATCTGATGGTATGCCTTGTCTTATCCATGAGAGGCCCCATGTGCCGATTGATGAAAACCCATCTCTACCGTACATTGAGCATACACGCTACCCCAACCGTACAATTGAAATGCCTGGGATGATCTTATCTACTCAATAAACCTTACCCCATGCAACCCGTTTGTGGGAAGTGGGAAGGGAACTAATCAATTAGATAGTTTTCATGCATCAGCTTTCTGCTTCGTACGCTATATCACATTATCATCGTCTTCAGGTCTCTTGCCAAATTTGTGTTTCACTGCAATTTCCAGTAGCTGCGGACTCTGCTCATGTAGATCATTCATGCTATCTACGATGAGGAGTTCGGATTCATATTCAAAGCTTCAAACATGGCATGTTTTAATATAAAACAAACCTAGCTACTAGTTAATTAAACCCATCCGAGTATCCTAATAATCAGAGAAAGAAAGACTAGACTACAGCTCAAGTGATCTAGCAAAATTTTTTATGATTGAACGGCCAGGATCATGTTTACAGTGGAACCAAATCGTCTAGTTGTGAGATGGAGCCCCGAGGCTTGACAGCCTCTCCCAACCTCCCTAACCCCCTTCATGTCTGTGCTCACTGCACAGGCACTCAGCTATATATACAGAATCCTTGAGCCCTACTCTCGTCATGTTTACAGTAGACCCAAATGGAGTACATAGAGAGATGGAGCCCTGACTCCTGAGATGAGACTTTTCAGCCTCTTCCTTCGTATCTGTTCGCAGCTATGGCAGAAGCCCTGAGCCTGCTACCGTCTATCTCATGCAACTCATGATGAACTTAACCGTAACATGAATGAAATCACTATATATTACGAATCTTAGCTTGGGATCCTCACTGATTCACTGCAAATATGAGAGCTCAGAGAAAAGGAATGATAGCTAATAATTAACATGATAGGTTGACATCTCTAGAGGAGTAACTAGCTTTCGTCGTTCAGCAGCTTTGATTACATCTAATGAGAATCAGAAAAGAACCAAGGACATTCTTTGACAGCTAAAAGAGTCCAAGACATTCAGAAGATGAACTCATGAACATACATATCCGTCATATATCAGATCATCTTATACTTAGAAGATAATAATTACCCTAGAAAAAGGAAAGTCTTCTAAATAACAGTAGTAGAGAGAGAGAGATTGATCAGTAAGTCCACATGCAATCGAGCTCGGTGGCCCCCAAAGGCATCCGGCTTGTCTCCATCTTCTGAGGCTCAGATTCCGGCCAGTTTCTCGCCGAACTGCACCCGCCCAGGTCGTTGTTATGGTTCTGGGAGCCAGATATCGCTGTCATCGGCGAAATAGACGAGAAGAACGGCAGTTGAGGATTCTCCTGCAAAGACCTTAAGCTCGGAAAGGCCGAGAGTCCTACGTTCCTTCCGAACCGGGCGGTTAAGTCAGCGGCGTTCATGATGGAAGCCGGTGAGGACAAGTGGTACTGTGGTTGTTGATTGAAATTTGTGGCCGCGGCGGCGGCAGCAGCTGCTGCAGCTACGGTGGAGAAACAGGACACGTGCTCCCTTACGCTCTCGCTGTCGTATGAGCAGCTCTCGCGGTCAGTGACGCCGGTAGTTGCAGTGTAGGAAGACGAATCGAGCAGCGGGGGAAGAGAGGTCGAGGACGGAGACCCAACTTCGGTGTAGGGGTTAACGCCACAGGCAACACGGTTCTTCTTCCCTCCACTAGTACCACCGTTGCCGCCACCACCGCCAGTCTTCTGAAACACCCGAGAGATCACCCACTCGTCCTACGTTCACGGGATGCGGTATGAGTTAACAGAATGTTGAAAGCAGAAAACGGATAAAAGACCAAAGCGTTAAAAACCAAAATCATCACAAAAGCAAGCTTAAAAGCAGGAAATTATCCATCCAAACTGTTAAGTTTGGTTGAAAAACTTGACTGAAAATGTCCTGGCAGAATCGATCACAAGAGCCATGGTTGCATTCCAGTGGGCTGAAACCAACTGGAAAACCTACCACTGTCAGAATTAAGACCACAAGAGAGGTGTAACAGATCTAACGAAGTAGAATCTGAGTGCAACCTCCTTCAACGAAAAAACTAACTGTAACACGTACCAGACTCAGAATTAATGAAAGTACAACCACCCAAAGTTAATCAGATAGTTTCTATAGCATCCTCAAGCCACAAAGTTATCAAACAAGTAAATCACAATCACATAAAATGAACACTGAAACAGGCAAGGAACGAATCCTAAGGGGTGAAGATAGAGATCAAGGGATTCAAACCTTGGAGCTTCTGGACAGGTAATGGTAGGCAAACTTCCCTTCAAGGCGATATTCGTGCATGACCCAGTTGCTTTTCTCCCCCTTTGGAGCTCTTCCCCGGTAGAACACCAGAGTTTTCTTCATTCCCACAAGTGCACACATTCGAGAGCTGTAGATCTCCCTGTCCTTGCCGGTGGCTTTCCAGTACCCAGCTTCAGTAGCTCTATTTGTTCGAAGCCCAGTAGGATACTTTCGGTCTCTCAGGCTGAAGAAGTACCACTCCTTCTCTCCCATCTTCGCTTTCTCTGCAACATTTATTTTTCAGTGCCAACGTTAGGGGTATATAAAGCCAAAAGCTTGATGGGTTTCAGGAAAAAAAATTGCATATACCAGGAAGTTCCCATGGCTCGCATTTGTTGAGGTCAACTTCAGTAATGGCTCTGCCCGTAAAGCTGCTGTCAAGGACCTTCCTAACTAGGTAATATGTTATGAGCTCTTCGTCTGTCGGGTGGAAACGGAAGCCAGGCGGCAAATGCGCGTTGCTGTTGTCCAAAGTGTGGTAGCTATCCATTTAACCCTAGTTGCAGAACCAAGCTGAACTGCTTAAGCTACTGAGTGGAAGGCAGAGAATTGAATTAACTTTTCTAAGAATTCCGAGGATGGGACTTAAGCTTCCAGAGATAGTTGAAAGGAACAGAAAAATCAAGAAAATAGGATACAAGACTTCAAAACTTCCATGGATCGTAAGTGCAGAGCAGAAGAAACGTAAGCACGAGAAGAACAAAGGCCTTCACTATAGCGTACCCATTAAAATCTAGAACGAATAACAGAAGTACGAACAAGAGAAACAAATTTGAACCAAAACCCAGGTGCAAAAGCACGAGCTAACGAGAGCTCAGCGCTTCACTGCATGATCGGGGGAGTGAGCCGCCTATAGAGATAGAGGAGAAGAGCTGAGATGGTGGCTGTCTCCTTGCTTTGCGAGGTGTTGCGACGAGGGTGCGCTTCAGGAGTGTTATATGGGTTTCATACGGATTTGATGAATTGAGTGGCAGGAGGAAGGCGAAATAATAAGGTATGATCTGGTTGGAAAATCTGCGTTTTCTGCTCTGTACTCGTCTGCTTTCTGTGCTTCTGCTGCTGCAGCTGCAGCCCTTATCATATCCATCTCTGGAGAGAGAGAGAAGGGTTTGATGGAGGGGGGGGGGGTGGTTCTGGCTTTGAGTATGCGTGCGTGCGTGAGGAAGTGTGCAGGTATTTCTCTGTCAGTGAAGAAAGCGAAAGCGAGAACAGAAAGTAGTTTAGAGAGAGAGAGAGAAAAAGAGAGACAGACGACGAGTTGAGGAGGAGGAGAAGGATTTGTTCGTGAATCGATAAGGCTGCTTCATATCTCATCCGTCAGGCACACAGTACCAGATTAAATAATCGAATCGACAGAGACAAGGTAAATCCACGGCCCTCTCCTTTCTCTCTCTGCCACTCTCACACTGTATTTTGTTCTCATTTTCCTCTCTTTACAAGCTCAAATAAGAGATTTATGCTGCTTTACAGAGTCTAAAATCTGGTTCTTTTGTCATTTTTATTCATAAAACTCTATTAACAGGAGTAATTAGACAATAAAATGATCAACTGTTAACCATTTTACAATCAGATTGATGTGTAGTTCTTAGATCGATGGGCAGATGACTCCAAGTGTTTATTATCACTGATCTTCAACAGTTCTGATCATGGGAGGGAGATCTGATTCGCTGATTGCTCCCCATAGATAAATTATTATATATCAAAATCATAAATTAATGAAACCATCAACTCAACTTTATTCTTTGAATGATGGACTATAGAAGAGTCAAGAAAATAAATTGGAAAGAGAAAGAAAAATCTGAACAACCGTGAACCTTAGTACTTCATCTCAGAAACAAACAGCCTATATTATGCATTTTGTTGTATTCAGAAATCAAATTTAAACAAGTAATCGAATCCTTAATTATTTTTCTCAGAATAATTAATTATTATTTAATTTTCCCTTATAATTAAATTAATGGGTTTCTTCCAAATTAAAGAGAAAATTATGAAGAGTCAAGCTGCGCTTCCTCTCAAAGGCCAGCCATCAAAAATTAGTTAAATTTTTCTATTTCTTTTCTGTCCCCTTGTCCTAAGAAAAAATGATTTATATTTCCACTCATACATGCATCCATCCATCCATCTATCACCCCCGTCCATCCATCCATCACCATCAAAGGATTGACGTTCCCAGATTTTGACGCGTCATTGCTCGGATTTTGAGATGCAACGATGCAGCTTTACATCAAATCATCTCGTCAATCTGCATGCTGCCACTCCTCTCTCTCTCCATTATCATCTCTCCTCTCCTCTCTGTTTCCTGCATTTACAAATTATACAATCTACGTTTTAATAATAAGTAGACGAAAATAGCATCTGTCAACTTTCCCGTTTCAAGGTGTTAGCTAGGTGTCAAGCTTCTTCCAAGTAAAACCAAAATATCGCCCCCATGATCTTCTCCCAAGTAAAAACTTTGGCTTCATGCAACGCCTCTCTTTTTCACCTGCAGCGGCAGCAGTCGCCGGACTGGTCCGGTCAGACCGGCCAGATCCGTTCAGGTGCAGAGGATGGAAACGTTCGAGTTGCGGTTCAGCAGTTGAAGCGTCCGATTCTTTTGGTTTTGGGTTTGGCGAACCGGAGTATGGTTGACCTGGAACAGAAATCAAAAGGCAAAAAAAGCTTTTCGTTTTCATATCCTGAGAGAAAGAAAAATGTTTGTTAATGGAATTCTGAGAGGGGGAGAGAGCTCGGCAACCGAGAGATCTCGCAGGGATCGCGCGTGACGACAATCTGAAGTCACCCGCCGCCCTCCTACAGTGCTTTGTATTGCGAGACTTCCCGACCTTCCTTCCTCCTGCTTTCCCGACTGTGTTCCGTGCTCGTATTGGTATCCTCACCTCAGCCTCATCGTATAAAGCTCCCCCCCCTGACCCCCTGCTCTACACTCGTAAAAGTGAATCCTCTGTAGTAGGCCACTAGATTGGAATTTTTCTTTCCAAACACTTAAATAAACCAGGAAGAATCGTTCGTCCACCTGTATTACCAATTCAAATCAATGAAAAGACAACAGTGCCCCTGTTAAATACAACCAAGAGTATAAAGTATTTTATAGCCTAGGTAACTGTTTGATGCTGGCGGAAATGACTGAGTTGAATGACTTGTTGTTTTGTCTTTTTGTGGTAAATTATGATAAATCACTATTCTGTCTTCACCAATCGATTACTTGTTCGTCAAAAGACAGTGAGTATAGAACTGCCATTTCACTCAATAAAAAAAAAAAAAAAAAAAAAATCTAGAGCCGTCATGGTTATAAGTCCAATTATAATGGGGACATAAAATTTCATTGTCTGTTTGGTTTGCGGGAATAGGATATGGAATTGGAATTGGAATAGCTCATTTTGATTGAGAAAAAAATGGGATTTTGATTTTCGTTCAATCATTCGCGGTGGGATGGAATTTCCATTAGATAAACATTTTAATTATGTTGCGGTTTGTGGAATCAATTATGAATCTACGATGCTTCAAATCTCCAATGGGGCCTGTATTGAGGGTTTTTTTTTTGAGAAAAAGGCTTAAAGTCTCGGTAGACTCTTCTTTTATAATTTTTTTTTTCAAGAATTCCGGTACAGATGACTAGGTACAACCTGAATAACAAGACAAGTCAAACTTAGCTAAGGAATAAGCCGCCTTATTCTTGGAATTACTGATGGTGATTTGACCTGATCCTTTTGGACGGTGACACGTGGACATGATTAAGCACAACTAACAACTTAGCACAACAGCTTGACTGCGACTAAGTAACGGGCCTGTAGGACAGCTCGCTACGTCATAACTCGCCATAGGGTGAGCTTGCTACAGTGCGAGCTCGAGGACCCCCGATGTACTGAAAGGGAATACGCCAAGACAAAGTTTATTTCAGCTCGCGGGCTAGGATAACTAGCTCGCTCCAATACTTAGGCATAAAAACTGCCCCAAAATCAACCTTAAGAGGAATCACCTCGAAGTATCCCTAAGAGCTCGCTATAAGGCAACTTGTTGCGGGATAGCTCGCTACAAGACAACTCGCTACTAAGCAATGCGATGTTATCAGGAAGCTTCTATCTGACAAGACTGTACCCGTCAGCATGCACCACGTCTCCTGACCGACGGCGCAGTCCCTGCCAGCCCGACAAGACTGCGCCCACGTTTCTCGACAGATGGTGGCGTATCTGTCTTTTCGGGACATGTCACTCATCCGATTGGGTAGAACTCTGCAATGGTCACCTGCGCAGGCCTGGCAGATAACGACTTTGACAGAGGTCCAGTGGCATTTACGCCCGATTTGACAAGAACGCTCATATATAAGAGCCCCCTAGTTGAAGGGAAGGGCTCTCTCTCGAATACTTGAATATCTCAAACTTTCTCTCGAGCTCAGTGATCTAGCGCGACCTACACTCTTTACTGCTTTCTCCAGCGTTCTAACTTAAGCATCGGAGTATTCCCACTGGGCAAGTCCCCCAGGAATCCTTCACCATCTTCTTCTCAGGTACCGTCTGCCACCAGTGAGGAGCCAGTCAGCTGCCAGTTAGGAGTGCCCAAATTGTGCAACATCAGTTGGCGTCGTCTGTGGGAAACACTTCAAAAAAGCCTTCCTCTAAGTTTCTACATTTTCCCTTCGAGAACTTAGGATTCATGGCCTCCTCCAGCAACGCCGGGCGTGGTGCCAACCAGAACGCTTCTGGAGACCAACCCTAGCTTCCCATTGTCTGTATCGGACAGTTCATTGTTCCCCTCTCTGTAGACGGGATCCCTAGCCTGAACGTGCCTTTCACAGTGGCACCCGTGAATGCTCCACTCCCTTTCACGGTTAGAGCGACCTTTGCTGAACCTTCGATTGTGCCCCCAGTGACCAACCAGAATCAATTGGAAGACCTACTGCAGTGCATGCGAGCCATGCAACGTCAAATGCAACAATTCCAGCAATTCCAACTCTACCAGCAACAAGTGCTGCATCAGGTCTCTCAGTACCAGTATCAGCAGCAGTTCCCTTCCTTGCCTTAGGCCCAGTAGCCACTTCCCCTAGGCATCCAACCTCGAAGCAAGCCAAGTCCTCTCGCCGGAGCGAACGACCTCGCCGGGGAGAAGCCTCTCAGGCCCAGTAGCCCAGTAGCCATTACCCACAAAGAGTTCAAGTGGCACGTGGTCGTCAATCAGCCCAAGACCGTGACCGAGTTTCTCAAGCTCGCAGATTAGTTTATTGGGATGGAGGAAGAGATCAACCAGAAGGGCGAGCAGGCCCTCGAGAAAAGGAAAAGGGAACCAGAGCCCCCAACTCAGGGTGACAGCAAGAAGAAGAAGGACCAAGCTCGGGGGGCAAAGCCAAATCAGCATTTCCGAGCTCCAGCAGTAGAAAGGGACAACACACCCCTCAACACGAAGCGGGCCGAGATCCTCATGGCGATCAAGGACGCCCCGTATGTGAAGTGGCCACCTCGGCTGAAGGCAAACCCTAATGTTAGAAATAAAAATTTGTATTGTAGTTTTCATAAAGACCACAGTCACAGCACCGAGAATTGTAAAAACCTCCATGACGAGATAGAGGAGCTCATTCGCCGCGAGTATCTGAGAAATTTTGTACAAAATAATAATAATAAAGCAGGTCGACATGGGGAGCAGAGTAGAGACACTCCCGAGTCTAGCAGGTAGGCAGAACAGCCGCAAAAGCAGCCCCCCGAAGAGAAACCAGTTCGGGGGACCATCCACGTGATAGTCGGAGGATCGATTGTGGCGGGCTGCACCTCAGCCGCAGCTCGGACATCAGCTCGCGAGGGTGCCAGGGAGGAACAAAACCCCCTGAAGCAGCCAAGGATGGAAGATCAATGACTTTGAAGTCAAGTGTGTCCTCGTCGACTCAGGCAGCTCAACAAACATCTTCTTCAAAGCAGCCTTCGACCAACTTCAACTTCAACTCCAAGAGAGCGACTTGAAGCCCGCGAACACCCCCTGGTAGGCTTCAGCGAAGAGGAAGTTAGGCCCCTGGGAAGGATCATAGTACTTGTGGAAGTCGGAACTTGGCCTAGCATAGTGATACTCAACCACGATTTCTTAGTGGTCGCAACCCCCTCCCCGTATAATGCCATAGTAGGTCGGCCGATCACCCATGCCTTACGAGCTGTGGTATCCACCTACTACTTGACCAAGAAGTTCCCTACGGACTTCGGAATTGGGATAACACGAGGTGACCAGCTTGAGTCTTGCAAATGCTACGTCGCTGCCCTCAAAGGGAAAGCCAAGGTGGCCGACGACCTCTAGCTGGAGCGACCTACGGAGCAGAGCGAGGAGCGAGCTGCGCCCACAGAAGAGATCGTCTCCATCTCGGCATCGACGGAGGACCCAGCCCGAACGCTTTAGATCGGTGCTTCCATTGAGGAGCCTCTGCGATCTAAACTGGTACGCTTCTTACTTGAAAATTTAGATTTTTTTGCATGGTCTGCGGCAGAAACGCCCGACATAGACCCTAGCATTATCACTCATAAGCTTAATACTGATCCTGTAGTTAGGCCCGTTAGACAAAAGAAACGCAACCTAGCCACAGAGCGATGGAGGGAAGTCGACGAGGAGGTCAAGAAGCTCCTTGCAGCCAATTTCGTCAGGGAAGTCCATTACCCGAGCTGGGTGGCCAACCCCGTTCTGGTGAAAAAGGCTAACGGTAAATGGCTCATGTGCGTCGACTACACCGACCTGAACCGAGCTTGCCCAAAGAACTGCTTCCCATTCCCCAGGATCGACCGTTTGGTGGACGCGACCTCGGAGCATGAGTTGCTAAGCTTTCTAGATGCCTATTTGGGCTATAACCAGATCAGGACGGACCCGACTGATGAAGAAAAGATTGCCTTCATAACCGAGCTTGGCCTGTACTGCTACAAGGTCTCGCCCTTTGAGCTAAAAAATGCCAGGGCATCCTTTCAAAGACTTGTAAATAAGTTGTTTGAGCCATTGATCGGCTGAAAAATAGAGTGCTATGTAGACGACGTGGTCGTCAAAACCCAGTTTCGCATGAATTAATACAAGACTTGCATTTAGTTTTTGAAATTCTGCGTAGATTTAACATGGAGTTGAATCCGAATAAGTGTGCCTTTGGTGTCACCTCGGGTAAGTTCCTGGGGTACATCGTTAACCGGCGCGGCATTAAGGCTAACCCGGACAAAGTAAAGGCCATCCTAGACATGAGACCACCTTGAAAAGTGAAGGACGTTCAAAGGCTGAATGGCCGAATAGCTACTCTGAGCCGCTTCTTGTCCAAGTCGGCGGACCGCTGCCTACCTTTCTTTAAAGCAATTAAAAGAAAATGGTTAGAATGGACCCAAGATTGTCAGCTCGCGTTTGACGAGCTCAAATAGTACCTCGATAGCGTACCGGTCTTAACCCAGCCCGAGCAGGGCGATGTTTTAGAGCTCTCCGGAGATAGAAAAGCTGGCCTACACACTGGTTATTGCAACCTGAAAGCTCTGTACGTACTTACAAGCTCATACTGTTGTCGTCCTCACCAACAAACCACTAAGGCAAGTTCTGCTCAATCCCGAGGTCTCTGGTCGATTGACGAAGTGGGTCGTTGAGCTCAGCGAGTATGACCTCCAATACAAGCCGCGAACTGCTATCAAGGCCCAAGCCTTAGCAGACTTCATCGCGGAATGCACTTTCAGCTCCGAAGTCCCCAGGCTGATTGAGCACGAGGCCCCCAGTTCGGGCGAGCTCAAAGCTCCCAGGCCGGTTGAGTTCGAGCACCGTGAGGTAGCAGCCAGTGCAACATCTCTCCTAGTTAGGCCAAGCGCGAACTGGGATGAAGAGCGCTGGATCCTTCACGTAGATGGCTCCTCAAACCAGTAGGGCAGCGGAGTCAAAATAGTTTTGTACGGCCCAAGTGGCACAAAGTTGGAGTATGCACTCCACTTCGAATTTGCGGCATCCAACAATGAAGCGTAGTACAAAGCATTGATAGCCGGGCTGGCTCTAGCCAAAGAAGTGAAAGCCAAGCATATCGTCATCTGCAGCGATTCCCAGCTCGTGGTCAATCAAGTCACAGGCGAATACGAAGCTCGTGAACCGACTATGATTGACTATTTAGCCAAAGTAAGAGAGGCTCTGCTCAACTTCTAGTCACACTTCCTCAGGCAAATCCCGAGGTCAGAGAACACTGAGGCCGACGCCCAGTCCCGATTAGTCAGCACCAGTGATAATACCATGAGAACCGTGTACATAGAGAACCTACCTCGGCCTAGCATTCTCGGGGGGCAGAGGAGGTCGCTCCTGTCTTTCAAGTAGAGCCGAGCTTGATCGATCCGCTTGCGAGCTTCCTACTACGCGGGACTCTCCCTGCAGACCGCAATGCCGCCAGAAGGGTAGAGCGTCAGGCGGTCAAATACGTCATGATAGACGAACGGCTGTACCGAAGATCCTACACACTCCCTTACCTGCGCTGCTTGCGACCTTTCGAAGCCGAGCTCGTGCTCCGCGACACTCATGAGGGCCTGTGCGGCGGACACTTGGGGGGCAGGGCCCTCGCCCAAAAAGCGCTACGACCGGGGTACTACTGGCCAACAATGAAAGCAGATGCTATTGAGCTTGCCAAAAAGTGTGACAAGTGCCAGAAGCATGCCAATATCCACCATTAGCCCGCTGCCGACCTCAAGTATCTCACCAGCCCATGGCCCTTCATGCAACGGGGCATCAATATACTCGGACCGTTTCCACCAGCGACAGGCTAGAGGAAATTCTTAGTGGTAGCAGTGGATTATTTCACCAAGTGGGTAGAAGTTGAACCTCTCATGAAAATCACAGCTCGAAACATACAAAACTTCTTTTGGAAAAATAGTGTGCCGTTTTGGGTTACCTCGGGTACTGATTTCTGATAACGGTAAGCTATTCGAGGACATTAAATTCCAGAATTGGTGCCAAGACATGGGGATCCGACAGAAATTCACTTCAGTCACACACCCTCAAGCAAACGGCCAAGCAGAAGTCACGAACAGAGCCATCCTCTATGGACTGAAGGCACGGTTAGATCGAGCTAAAGGACTATGGGCAGACGAGCTACCCAGCGTTCTATGGGCTTACCGAACTTCAGTAAAGACTGCCACAGGAGAAACCCCCTTCAACCTCACCTACGACACAGAAGCAGTCATCCCAGCCGAGATCGAGGATCCCTCGCTACGACTAGAAGCGTATGACGACAAGGAAAACGAAGACGAGCTACGTACCAACCTCGATCTACTTGACGAAGTAAGGGACCTCACATATATCAGGACCGCTGCCTACCAGCAAAGAGTAGCTCAGTACTATAACGCCAGGGTCAAGAAGTGGAACCTCCGCGTTGGCAACCTGGTCCTTCGTAAGGTTATGGTACCTGAGCCCGGTGTTGGCATGCTCGGACCGAATTGGGAAGGACCCTACCGAGTGAAATCGGTGCTCGGGAAAGGAACATACAAGCTCGAAACCCTAGAAAGGAAACATGTACCTCGAGCATGGAATATTGTCAACTTAAGGTAGTATTACCTGTAACTTCTGAGTAGACCACGAGTCACTCCCAAAGCCTAAGGGCCAAAATGCCGAGCTAACATTGACCTCGGTGCAATAAGACCTAGTCGTCTCTATGGAATGGGCGAACTACTGAGTAGACCACGAATCACTCCCAAAGCCTAAGGGCCAAAATGCCGAGCTAACATAGACCTCGGTGCGATAAGACCCAGTTGCCTCTATGGCATGGGCAAACTCCAAGAGTGGACTATAAGTCACTCCAAAACGCCGAGCTAACTATGACCTCGGCACTATGGAAGACTTAATATGCCAATGAAACGGTTAAGTACCATAGGCGTAGGCAGCACGGGTCTGAACCCTATGAAGCGTAGCTCATCTCGGTGTACTGATTGAACCCAACAAGGAATGACCCATGAACATACAGTTCGGGCATACATGGTAATTACTTCGGGGTATACTATAAATTACCTCAAGCACCAAGGGATAGCTCGAGGTAACAACTACCAAAAGATCCTACTTTGGGTATGTAGCCCTAACAGCTCGGGTGATAAAATCACTTTGGCAAAAAGTAAAGGGCACACCATACTTAGTAGAAAAAAGGCCTAACCGCCCAAGAAAGAGATTTTAAAACCGGGTTCTGACACCCGGGAACCACCAGAATTCATCAGAAAAGAAAAACAGAAGAGCCACGAGCCTCAGGGATGCACTGCCTCCACCTCATCGTCATCCTCCAGAGAGTCAGGCTCCTCGTCCTCCGCCTGGTCCGCCGTCTCAGGATCCAAGCCCTTCATTGTTATGCCGTCGAGGTTGAGCCCATAGAACTTCTTGCAGACCAACCAACGGCAGAGCTTAAATCTAGAGTGTTAGGAGCTCGAGCCATACTCCACTTAGAGGTCGTGGTACTCCTGGGAGTCCTTAAAGTCCCACACAGCCTTAGCCCGCTCGACCTCCACCATGGTGTCGAAGTTCTGAGTTCGGTCCTAAAGTGTGGAATCCAAGTCTCGAACCTACTGGCGAAGAAGCTCCCTCTCCGCCGCCACCCTTGATGACTCTTCCCGGTAGCGAGCGCTCTCCTCAGATAGCCGGCCAATCTGCGCCTCCTGGTCCCGGACGAGCAGTTCTTGGGCCTCGCTCCCCTTTTGAGCCTGAAGGACTTCACCTCGGGCCCAGTTGAGCTCGCCTTGGAGTTCTACATGGTTGACCTCTGATTACGAGCGTCACCGGAGTGGATGTTGGTCTAGAAGGCCATGGCGTGGATGGCGAAGTTCACTTGCCAGTAGAAGACTAAGGTCAAAAAAGAGAAAAGGAGAGAAAAGAAAGAAGGAAGAGAAAGGACACTTACCACCATGCAGTGGGCGGAGACAAACCTAGTGAGCTCCTTGGGGTCCATCTCTCCCCAGCTGGCGACCTCCTCATGGTAGATCGCCCTTCGGCTCTTTCGTGCAGCCACGATGTAGTCATTAACACCCTCCCTGTTCCCGGTAGGGAACTGCAGGAAGGGGAAGGGGCGGGATGACCCAAACGAAGGAAACTGCCCTTGTGTTGGGAGCTCAGGCTCTTCTGCGCCACCCTCTGTGGCGACTCCCTCAAATGGAGAAGCGAAGGTCGGGTCAGCAGACTTGAACTCAAAACCCCCAGAACTGGAAGCTCGATCAGGCACGACCTCTTTGCCTTGCGCTTCTGGTTGCCGGACAGGAGGCGGCGAGCGTCAACACTCGACATGATGGCTGCCAAAAATCACAAGGTATTAGTCTAGTAAAAAAATAAGAATTTTTTACAAGGCACTACGCCACCTAAAAGGTAACCTACCCGGGCTCAGGTCGGCCTACGCGAGCTTCTCCTCAGTCAAGTAGTCCGACCAATGGAAGCCAATTGTTGCCCAAGACTGCAGCGTTTTCCAAACTTCGGGGTCGAACTCAACCCCTGAATCCTGGATGGCGGCCCTCCAGTGAGTTGGGAAGGGCCACCCTTCGGGGTTGCGAACAAAAAAATAGTCCTACTTCTAGGCCGAGATCCTGTTTGACAGCTCGTATAAGAGCTTGAAGCCGTGGTGGGGAGAAAAATAGTAGGAACGCCTTTCTGGAGGCGCTCCGGGAGAAGCATTCTTGATGCATAGGATGGTGGAAAGAATGTCAAGGTTAAGGGGAAGACAATACTCATAAAATAAAGAGATAGTCCCAACTACATTGCGAATGGAGTTGGGGTGAAGCTGGTGAACAATGACGTTGAAGTGATTCAAAACCTCCACTATCAAAGGGTGCAGAGGAAGACGGAAGCCAATAATGAGCTGCTCTTGGAAAATCACTATCTCATCGGGACCGTGCTCCCTGGGATAGTTACCGAAAGGGAGACTATAGACGAGGTCTCTGGGGAGGTTAAATTGGAGAACTAAGGTCCTAAATCTCTCCATTGACATGGAGGAGGGACCAAAGCTATCTGGCTCCCTGCCCCAAGAGGTAGAAGCAGTCTCGCCAGAAGCCTCTCGAGCTTCTAGAGCCTGTCCCCAAGCTCCCCCTGAGCTCGAGGGGGCGTCATCTTGGTCATCACCCCGAGAAAAAACATGGTACTGATACCCAGGCATACTGACGAAATGATAAGACTCCCAAGGGAAGAAATGAACCGAAAAGACGGTGTGAGCAGAAGAAGAGCTCGGGCAGCTAGATGAAGACGCGACCTCAGACTCCGAAGGCAAGGCAAGTTAGCGTAAAAGAAATGAGGCCTGGGGTCCTCCTATTTATAGCCACTGTGTCCTCAAATCGACGGCTCAGATTGAGACAGATCTAACGGTTCACAGTCAAGCTGACCGTACGACTTCTGAAACCGAAATGTGACTGACTTCACGTCTCCCATGATCAAGGTAATGATGGCTGCACGCCTTCCGGAATTGAGAGCCGCTTCTGCACGTTCTTCTTGGCATTCAAAAGGTCTAGAGACCCCCTGACGTCTGCACGCGCATTTAATACGATCAGTCAATCAAGTTTGAACTTCGGGTCAAATCCACTCACATTTCATGAACTCCTCATGCTAAGGTAGCACCCTTAGCCTGAGGAGTGGGGGGCAATTGATGGAGGGTGATTTGACCCGACCCCTTGGGACGGTGACACGTGGACATGACTCAACACAAGTAACAACTCAGAACAACAGCCTGACCGCGACTAAGTAACGAGCATGACAACTCGCTACGTCATAGCTCGCCATAGGGTGAGCTCGCTGCAACGCGAGCTTGAGGACCCCCGATGTATTCAAAGGGAATACTCCAAGACAAAGTCTATCCCAGCTCGCGGGCTAGGATAACCAGCTCGCTCCAATTCTTAGGCAGAAAAACTGCCCCAAAGGCAACCTTAAGAGGAATCACCTCGAAGTATCCCTATGAGCTCGCTGCGGGATAGCTTGCTACAAGACAATTCATTACAAAGCGACGCGATGTTTTCAGGAAGCTTATATCTGACAAGACCATACCCGTCAGACTGCACCACGTCTCCTGACCGACGGCGCAGTCCTTGCCAGCCCGACAAGACTGCTTCCACGTCTCTCGACAGATGGTGGCGTGTCTGTCCTTCCGGGACATGTCACTCATCCGATTGGGTAGTACTCTGCAACGATCACCTGCGCAAGCCTGATAGATAACGGCTGCGACAGTGGTCTAGTGGTGATTACGCCCGATTTGACAAGAATGCTCATATATAAGAGCCTCCTAGTTGAAGGGAAGGGATCTCTCTCGAATACCTTATATCTCATCTTGAATATCTTGAACTTTATCTCGAGCTAACTCAGTGATCTAGCGCGACCTACACTCTTAGCCTTTTTTGCACTCTTTACTGCTTTCTCCAGCATTCTAACTTAAGCATCAGAGTATTCCCACCGGGCAAGTCTTCCGGGAATCATTCACCGTCTTCTTCTCAGGTACCGTCTGTCGCCAGCGAGGAGCTAGTCAACTGCCAGTTAGGAGTGCCCGGATTGCACAGCATCAGGTACCAAAGGATGGAGAAGGCCAAAAGGTCTGGAGGATGTGAGGATGTGGAAGAGGAAACCTCAGGAAAAATCCAAAATGATATCAATTCTGATAGTTGATGAAATAGGTCAGTTCGGACTTGAAGTTTAGAACCAAACAAAACCATCTTTGCAATAGGACACTTAAGGAACAAATGGCCTATAGTTTCCTCCTCTTTCATACATAGTGAGCAACAAGAGTCAAAGTTGTTCCTCCACACATTGAACCTACTCTTTGTGGGTAGAGCCTCATTTAAGGCACTCTAGAAAAAAAAATCATAATTTTGGGACAAGTCCATTTTAATTTCCAAAACTTGGCCCATTTACAATTCCCAAACAGGAAACCCGCATTTGATGAACAAGGAAGTTTCGAATGTAGGAGACGATGAACTGATGCAGTAGTGAATTGCCCGTGAGAAGTAAGGGTCTAAACAAGATGGTGCTCCATAACATTATTGTGCAATGGGAGATCTGAGGATAGAACTGCTTGAGCAGAATGAGGTGAAAATAATCGATTCACCAACTCGTGGTTCCAATTGATTGAGTGTTGGATAATGAGTTCTGAAGGATAGAAGTTGCGTCATGTGGCAGCCAAGGATGTGAGAGAGCATCAATACCCCACCCATTACCAACAATCCTGTGGCAACCTTTGCAAAAATGAGATCTAGATGCGAGGATACCCCGCCAAATATAGGAATCACCAGGTTTTGGCTTTAAATTCTAGAAGCTAGAATTTCTAATGTACTTTGCATGTAACATCTGCGCCCACAGAGAGGATGGGAACTTGAGCAACCTCTAATCCAACTTAATGATATGGGCTCCGTTAGTCGCTGCCATGTTACGAAAACCCAGCGCACGGCAGACTTTTGGTTGACAAAGCAAGGACCACTTACGTAAATGCACTCCAACCGAATCAGAATCAGCCCACCAAAAGTTTCAGCAAATGTTATTAAGGTCATTGCAAGTCTTCATTGGTAGTGGGTAGACCTGTTCATGGGCCAAGTGGCCCGATGGGCCGGCCCGGCCCGGCTTGGTCCTTGGATAGGCTTGAACAGGTATATAGGCTTGCGGGCTTAACTTCGGGCCAAAAGGCCCAGCCTGCAATAAATTCGAGCCGGGTTCGGGATTTGCCAAAATAGCCCGGCCCGAGCTCGGCCCGACCCGACCTATAAATAAACCTAAAAACTCTAGTTGAATACCCCTCTTTTTTTCACCTCTTTCCCTTCTTTTTCCAACCAAATTCTTCTTCTCCACATCCTCTTTCCCTTCTTTATATATATTTTTTAATATAAATAAATTCTGATTTGTATTGATTATTGAATAGGGAAAAACTTTAATTTTTTTATTAGGTCGGGCTTCAGGCTCGGGCTTCGAACTTTTTATTAGGGCTGGACTCGGGCTCGGGCCTAACATGTTTCTGTTAGTGAAGAGTAAAAGCCTGACCTGGCCTATGAACAAGTCTAATAGTAGGTAAGTGTACATGATGTATTGTGGAAGTGCTTGAAGGGTGGACTTAATGAAAACTGACCTACTGGCGTGGGAAAGAGTTGACTTTTTCCATCCCGATGGTTTGGACTTTAATCTATCAATTAAGTAATTCCACTTTTTTAACTTTTGCTCTCCTGATAGCATAGGACCGCCAAGATATTTATGATTAGCCTTCATTGTGGAGACACCAAATTTTGAAAGAACAAGGGTTCTTCTCAGTGTTAGCACTGAACTAAATGGCTGATTTCTGGAAATTGATCTCCTGGCCCGACCATTTACAAAATGAACTTAGCACATTTAAAATTTGATTAACATCAGAGTTGTAACACATTCCAAATACAACATGGTCATTGGCGAAAAGTAAGTGGTAAGCTTCACGCTAGATTTTCCAAATCTGAAACCATGGGTAAGATTTTGCAAACATTTGGTTTCAACATTCTTGAAAAGTATGGAGAAATTCGGGGAGGATATGCAATTTAAAATGAGGTTGTAGAAAACTTGAGAAAATCCGAAGCACATCAGAGTCTTTATGAGAAAGGCCCATTCAATCTTCCTTAAGAATCATGCATCTCTTGTAATCCAACTCTATTTCCCATCTAGAGAAATAGGCAATTCTGATGTTGAACCAAACAAACGCTTAAAACCATAAACATGGGATAATCGGGTCTGACTACTTGGGAACGCTAATTTTGATAATATAAGCTTACCAAAAAATGACAATAAATGTTAAACGGGTTTATATATTGCTAAAATAAGTAATTTTTATAAAATCATCTTATATACCAAACTAAAATTTTCTTTGAAAGTAAAATATAATAAAAATTACAAAAAAAAAACTATTAAACGTTTATTTATTATTAATTACATAATTGAATTGGGTCTTAATCGATTCAGAATAATAAAAATTGGTCCCAACCCAATTATAATCTGAATGCAAAATTCAGACCCAACCCATTAATTGATCCAAGTGCCACTGCAGGTGTTTATAGAATTTCCTTAATAAAGATTTCCACTATTCATGATCAAGTTATATACATTTTAATCAACATTCCTCATTTTTTTTTTCCGGCAAATTATTCTCCTGAATTAGAAATCCAAAGCTAAGGACAGAATCTTGACGACTTTCAACGTTCTTTCTACCTGCTGACAATGCAAGAACATTATTGACAGTGATTGGGTGCCATCATGTGCATACTTGGACGATCTCAATGTCTCATATCATTCCACCATTTGGTTTTTGCCCAATCAAGTCAATGGGTTTGGGTTGATAAGATGGGTCCAAAATTCCCAAATAACAGGTATATTTTCCAATTAAAATAAATTTAGGATTCAATATCAAATTTCTTGTCAAACGACATACCCAAGATAATAGATACAGATTTTTTTTTTTACCCATCCTCGTACAGGATGTATCTGAGCAGGCAAGAGGCGGGACCCATACAACATCCAATTACCAGATCCGCAATTGACTCCTACGAAAGGCCTTTCAGTAAGAATCACCGACAAACCGGGTTATTCCGAGTCAGCTCGGTGATTCTGTGGTCAGAGTGAGTTGGTAACGAGTGGTGATGGTGGAGTGAGTAAGCACTGAAGAAGACTACAAGCCGCAGCACAGAGTCGAGAGGTGAGGGTCGTGTTGTCTCCATCAGTTGACGTTGATTGACATGGTGTCGGAGTGGATTGAACTGATAGATTGCAACTGGGCGTTTTGGTGGTGTGAGTGGGGACAATTAGTGACTAAAATCATCTCTACTGTTCAGGATTTGAGGCCGTGTTATGGGCCACGTGGTCATCCGTATGGCTTCCCTGATAAGGACTCTTGAAAGAACGACGTTTCCTCTCCTGTCCAATCACATGTCATTGTCTTTTAACTCTTTCTTTTGGGAAATTTTAGAGTTCAGTCCTGGTATTCCAAAATTCATTATCAGTGTTCTCTACTTCTGTCCACCGTAAGAAGTAGCGGTTCATGGCTTGAACCTGATGCTCAAGTGCGGCAGAGATATTAAGTGGATTCCAGCCGGGTCCCACCACTCTAAGTAGGTCCCATCCAATAGCAGCCATTGATTTGGTGAAGGCAATCTCACTTCATTGCAAGATATGAAATCAAGAAAGTGGTTAAAGATTTGAGAAGTTATTATGCTCTGGGTAAGTATTTGGACGTTCAAATTAGTAAAGAATGTCGAGAATGGTGGGTAATCGGGCCAAGCAGTTAAGAGCAGTGCTAGTTCGAATAGAACACTTCGAAAGGGGGTTATCATTTTATAGTTAAAGATTCGTATCTTGTTTGGATGAGGCATCTGGCGTTATCGGGATGATGTTGTCTGTTAAAGTCTTTGGAATAAGACTTAATCCCCAACGGAGCTGTTCTCTTGATACATACGATGCTCTCCTATCTTGATCGCACTTATCTATCTAACATGGTGCCAACGTGGCCAATGAGATAAGATGGCCACGAAAGTGATACATAGCACCTGGGGCTGACTCAATCATAACCCAAACACAAAGCTGTTGTTTTATGGCATGAATTTGCAAAACATCCTTTGAATTGGCTGAAATGCACAGTTTGGACAATCAGATTTATCTAATTTGGAACTTTTATTGGTTTATGTCATCCAATGAATAGCCCACCGATTGAATTGAATCACTGGATAATATTAGTCATTCTAGAGGAGAGGAGATAGGCATCAGAGGATCCCTATCCCATCTCTGTTTAGTTGGTTTGATGTCATGTTTTAAGTGCATTTTTTGTTTGGTTAACAATAGGTACTGAATTGACATATTTTAAAAGTTTAGGTATTGAATTATTGCATTTTAAAATTTGGGAGTCAAAGTGACATTAACCCAAATTACATGTACCAATCAAGAATTTTGCCTAAAATATATGGACAACAGGAAAAAACAATAATGCACCTTGGTCAACTCATGTGGCTTCATATTTGGAAGTTAAGAGTGTGAATCACAGTCAATTGGAATTGGAATCAAAATGAAAATGGGAATTAAAATCAACAGAAATATGGAATTTGATTCTTAAGAGAGGGGCAGGGAATGGCCGTTTCCTCAACTAAAATGGGGAATGTCATTGCAGCAGGAATGGGAATAAAATTCCAATTCCGCCCAACCAAACAGTTGAAATCAGAATGGGTCCGATTCAAGACCCTTATTCCCGTGAACCAAACGGGGCGTAAGATTGTTCTCCAGCTTCCACCTGCGGAATATTACAATAAGAAAACGAAAAATGAAATAGCAGCAAGTGAATCAACGAAAATTGTGCTTGCCAATAGTTTTTTTTTTTTGAACATTTTCCTCTACTTGAGATCATCAGAAATATGTTGAACACATTTACCCAATGCCTATTCAGATAAAATGGTTTTACCCAATGTCGGTCCTGGCCATCAATGGTGGATACAAAATATTTGGCATTTCCTTGCATGAAGAGGTCACTCTCAGACTCAAACCTGTTCACGCACTTGTCACTTTATCAGCCCAAGATACTAAAAACAAAAACTACTCTTCAGAATTCAGGAACAATATAACAGTTTAACTCCGAAGAAGCTGAAATTCCACTTAAAAAGAACAGAAGTTAAGCAGAACCCCCATAAGAACACAGATACAGGAATAGAAATCTAAAACATATCTGTGAATCCAACTTGGTGAACCCAAAAAAGTGGGATATATAATTGCTGGTGCAGTTTTCAATGAAATGTAGTTGTTGGTGCAGATTTTCCTTCCAGACGTGCCCATCGTAATGGTTATAAATATAATTACACAAGTTTTTTTGACAGCCAATTATACAAAATTTGTTTTATCTATTAACTTTTTTATGCATTTCTGCAGACAAATTGGATTAAAATAATGCTCTTTTCTTTGTCAATTTTAATTTCTGTTATTTCACCGGTAAAATATAAAGATCTTCAATTTGGAAAATCGAAACAAAGAAAACCATCTAAGTCATCCATTATCTTTAGCAAAAATGAAAAGTTCTTCTAAATGGATCAACTAAGTTACAGAAAGAACAAATTTTCCTCTAATTCGATAACTTTCAAATCAAAATCTATCTTCCATCTTCCAAAACATAAGCAAGAAATTAGGGCAAACAAACATAAAGTTCAGATCTTGTATAACTTCTATGAAATATAAAGATGAAGGTCATCCTGTTTAGTCAATATTTGTCAACATCAAATCGAAGGGTATTTCTGTGGCAAAACCAGTACAATGAACTAGGGATAAATAATACCCAATCTGGTGCTGAGGTCCTGGTAATAACACCCAACTAGCTGCACTTTCCACAATTAATTTGAACTATTCATGACAGAGTCCCATTAAGTTGCAGGGGAAGAGATCAAAGAGATGATGGAGATTGCAGTGAGAGAGAATGATGAGTTACAATTCAATAAACAAAGTACCCATTGGGTAACTGTGAGCCTGTTACTGAACCCATAAAAAGATGTTTGCTTTTTGGAGGGATTTGATCCAGTTGGTTTGGGAATTCACACCCCTATGTACAACAATCTGATTATTTATTTCAGTTCCTGATCAAAGCACAAAAACAGAGGATCCAAGATAAAGTATTTATACTTCATTGATAATACTGATTACACTATACAAGATAGAAGCCTTCCAAGAAACCCTCGACTTCTGATTGAGCCTCAAAAACACTTAGCATGTTCTCCTGACCCTTTTATCTATCTAACTTTGCAATATAATACTTCAAATTCATCTCTAAGAGTCTTAACTGTTTTCAAGTTTTGCCTTAGCTATAGAACTGTAAAGTGAATCACAAGGACTCAATCCCAATCCTACCATCTCATTGAGCAAAACCTCAGCTTCTTGCCATTTTCCATCCTTACAAAGGATACCAATGGTCAGACTATAGCTAGCCATGTTTGGGAGCATTCCATTATCGTGCATTTTTTCTAGCAACCTCAGCGCTCTATAAGAATTGCCTTCTTTGCAGTAACCATAAATCATTATATTGTAGATTATATCATTAGGCTTCAAATGCACTTCACTCATTGATCTAAACAGCTTGGATGCATCCTTCATGTTACCTTTGACACAGAACCCATTTATCAGGATGCCATAAATATAAGCATCTGCCATCAAGCCAGCCTTCTCCATAGAGGAAAACATTTCAAGGGCTTTCTCCATGTTGTCTGATTTGATCAAAGCATCAATGAGAATACTATATGTTACTTTTGAAGGAAATATATCCCTCTCCTCCATTTCTCTAGCAAGAAAGGCAGCTGTTTCAAAATTTCCAATTCTAGAAAAACCTGCAATTAAAACATTATAAGTAACCAAAGATGGAGATTGGCCAGTTGACCTCATCTTATCAAACAATATCGATGCCTTGTCCAACTTTCTAGCTTTGCAAAACCCATCAATTAGAGTGTTGTATGTGATTGAATTTGGACTCAATCCAGCCTCCTTCATCCGACTTACCAACTTCTCAGCTTCCACGGGTTTCCGTACTCGACATAATCCACTAATTAGTGTGTTATAAGTGACAACATTACAAGCAACACCTCTCTCATGCATTTCATCAAATAATTCAAATGCTTTTTTCAGATTACCATCCTTACAATACCCACTAATCACCGAATTGTAAGTATAAATATTAGGAAGAGTCCCCTTAAGTTTCATCTCTTCATAGAGCTCAAACCCTTCCTTGTTAAAGCCTTTTCTGAAACACCCGTTAATCATGGTTGTATAAGTGAACTCATTGGCAACCAAACCCAGCTTCTCCATCTTAGAAAATAACTTCCTTGCCTGATCAATGTCGCCGTTCTTGCAACACCCATCAATCAAAGTAGTATAAATGACTACATTTGCGGACCAGCCCATCTTTTCCAATTGAGATAAAAGCTCAAACCCCTTACTCAAATCACCAACCTGACAGCAACCCTTAATCATTATTCCATAACTGTAAATATCTAATTGAGTTCTACCCTGTGTTTCATTGAAAACGCAACAAGCATTTTCGAAAGAATCCAACTTGAGAAGATGAGTCAATAGGTTATTGAAAGTGCTTGGACTGGGTACCAGGCCACGGTTAAGCATTTCAGTGAAATAAAAGAGGGATTCTTGAAGCATTTGAGATTGGATAAGAGCACCGATGATTGCTTCATATAAAAGAATAAGAAGTGAATTTGGACCCGAATGGGTTTGCGTAAAATGGTGGAGTAGAGATGGGAGAGATGAGGAAGTGAAGGAAGAAGAGTAAAGCTTGCCTGAGAGAAACCGTAGAAGAACGGACTGAGCTTGTGCTAACATGTTTGAGGAAAGGAGGAGGTGGAGGATAGCGGACGTGGACTCATTGGTGTGTTGGAAACCTTGCAGGATTGATTCGTTGAAGATTGAGAAAGCTTTGAGTGGTGGGCTTTTCACCATTTTCTGTATAAGATTGAAAGCTTGGTGGATCTGTGACATATTCGTGCCCTCTTCTGCCACCAAACTGGCTGAATACTAGTTCAGTAATTCTACCTTCCTCCTGCAAATCAAGTTCGAAGTATAAAATCTTATACCTGATTTGCTATCAACCATCAACTGAAAACAGTAATGGAGGGAAACTAGCATCAAACCTTCAAGTTCAGGGTCCTTGGAACTCTAATTAGCTCGAATAGCAATTTCAAAAGTAAAGCACGGGAGAGATCGAAAGAGAGGAAGATGGATTGGAGTCATGGAGGGATGAATTCGAGTCCAGCTGAGCTGCTTGGAGATGTTTGGAACGGTTTTGAATAGCCCTGCAAAAACAACCATATTAATCATAATCAACCTGATTCGCATGGAAGGTCTGACGGCTTGATCAGATGCCTGTGTTGTTGATTCAATCAATATTTTTCTTTTCTCGTCAAAATCTTTGCTAAGCAAATGGTTTAGGGGCTAAATGAACCCAAAATCACGGTGGAGTGACAGGTCTATTGATCAAACCAATTGGGTCAACAACTAATTAAAAACATTGCCCCGAATAAGTTTCGAAGACGCAAACTTGGGAGCATACTTTTTTCTCTGATAAATAAACTCGGGAGGATATTCTAGAAACAAAAACATCATATAGGTAATTGGTGAAAACCAGAATAAATTACAAGAAAAAATTATTTATACAGTAGATAAGCTAATTACCTCTATGTGGAAAATGCAGAAACAATCGCTCATGCTCTTTATATAAATAAATATGTCTATAAAAGATAGAAACAATTGCTTATGCTCTTTATAACTTGGCATCGTTCTAGATGTGTGTGGTTTATTTTGCATAAAAGCCAAAGAATTAAACAGAAGTGGCTTTCTTGAATGGATTAAATTGGTGAGTGATGGCATTGAATTTTTTAATTGAAATTGATATAGGAGGTGTTTGGTGCATTAGCATTTTGT
This sequence comes from Nelumbo nucifera, assembly GCF_000365185.1. The sequence continues at coordinate 586,235 of NW_010729147.1, read as the reverse complement.
TGTACAAATTTATGAGAAATGTGTTATCATATATATGAGTGTCATTTCAACTAAAAAAAGTATGTTTAGAAACATCTAATTTGATGTTTTAGGTATAGTCTGTATAGATAACAACTCAAAAATGTTTTTTAGGTAAAAAACCTTTCTCACATAAATTTGTATGGATTAACAAAAAATGCATCAACAATACAACACCATTGTATCAAACACCCCTTGTAGTTTTTGGAAATTGTCAAAAACTCATGAGTTTTCAGCATTTCTCTTAAACTCATCATAACTTTTCAAAATGTCTAAAACTCATCATGTTACTAACTTGACGTTAAAGAGACTAACGGCTGTTAATATATTACCATTTTAACCTACATAGAAAAATATAAAATATATACATATATTTTAATATTTAGACATGAAAAAAAAGGAAAAAGTTCAAAAAATATTTTCAAATAAAAGCACAGAAATTACAGAAAAAATATAAAAATTATAGAAAGTGCCCACAAAATAAAAAATATATATTTTCAAATTATAGAAACTATGGAAATTGAAAAACAAAATCATAAAATAAAACTGGTAGAATAGACACCAAAAATTATAGAAAAACACAAAAATTACAAATAAATAACAAAAAATATAGAAAAATTTATAGATGGTAGAAAATAGAAAAATGTAAAAAAAAAACAGAAATTATAAAAAATATTAGAAATTTTAACAAAACACTAAAAATGTAAAAAAAAAGGAAAATTGAAAAATGAAAAAGACCCTTTTCCTCTAACTTGCCATTTAAAGGTGATTTGGTCATAAAAATTGTTATTTCTGCTGACATGGACACCTCTGTTATGAAACATTAACGATGTACTAATAGAAGGTGAGTTTTGGAAAATAAAAGCTTACTGACATGATGAATTTTAAACGTTTTGAAAAGTTGTGAATTTAAGAGAAATGCTGAAAACTCATAGTGAGTTTTAGACAATTTTTGCTTAACTCGCACAATGGATGTCAAATTATAAATGTTACATGCAGGAATTATCTGGAGATGAGTAGGATTTGAAGCCCAAATCACAAGACAATGGAGGGAAGAGCAATTAGGTCCTGAGTAGAGTTTCTTTGGCCACCATGGATGAGATGCTACCTCAAGATAAATGTAGATGGGAGGTTTCATAGTTCTGGTTTTGCTGCTTAGACTGCATTTGGTTGGAGTGCAAATGTTGAACCATTGCAAATTTGCATTCCTTTCGTAAGTATTCAAAAAATGCATTGGTTTTTTATTTAAAAATGTATATAGACCAGAGTTTGCATCGAATATAAGAGAGAATTTTGTTTTATGAAAATCAAAGCAAAATTTGTTATCTTTATCAAAGTAAATGGAACATAGTTTTGCATCATTGAAAAGTGAAACCCTCAAAGAGAGAAAGAGAAGAGAACAGTTTTGAACCACAAGAAAAACGTAATTGTAGCAATCTTTACCTTCGATCTTTGAGAACTGAGAGAAGTAACTCTATTATTTCAATCTTTGGTATCTCATTTTGATCTTTTTTTTTGGTGTTAGGTTGCCTATCTTGTTGGAAAATCTACCTTCATTTTGTAGGTAGATCTACATTCGTTTTCAGATGCAACTCTGATCTACCTTTGTATTTAGGTAGGTTTACCTTCGTTTTCAGAGAAGCAGCTCTGATCTACCTTCGCTTTTAGGTAGATCTACATTCGTTTTTAGAGAGGCAACTCTGGTCTACCTTTGTTTTCTGTTTAGCTATTTTCTTCTTTGTTCAGCTATTTTTCAGGTAACTAATCTACCACAATGTTAACCTACGTATTATTGATTACCCGTTGATTGTTTGTTATACGGAAAAGATTGTTATAAAAAATGATCTTGGCTTATCTATTATCATTTATCAATCAATGTTGGGCACAACATTTGAATTTTCACATATGGAAAACTAAGCAACCATGTGTTAAAGGACTCTTATGAGCCAAAAATGAATGTTAATAGGTGGTCCATTAACTTGAAAACTACACTCAATTTTGAAGTACTATGTGTGTCTGATTCCAACTTTTGCTCATTCTTGCCTGTGAGATAAATAGGTAAAAATGTTCTCTTTTATGATTTATCGGATAATCAAAATTGATATATATTATATAGATGGACAATTTTTATGATTATAAATGTCATATGGGCAAAAAAAAAAAATAATGTTCTCTTATTTATGTCCTACAATGATTTTGATAGAAGATAAGAATACAAGTGTCAGTGGACTAGGTTTGGGTTGAAACCAATTTGAACAGATTTGTTGGTCTAGATATTGAATTGAATTGGTCCAAAATGATAGAAGATAAGAAGGAGCTTTTAGAGGGCAGTTGGAGGGAGGTTTTCAAGTGCTTGACTTCTATTTTAGTCATTTGAAAAGTAAAAATTATGAATTCAATGAATATCTTGTTCACCTGAATTAGAAGAATAGAAATTTGACTAAAAATCTGAGCACATCAGGGATAATGAGGAAGAGTTAATTCTTGGGGCAAGTAAATTTGGAGATGGAACTGTTTTCAATAGATTCCATTCTTTCATGTTCTCTAAGCATATCTTGCTGCCATTGTTTGTTTTCAATAGTAAGTAAGTTTGGAAAACAAAACCATAGGCTTACTTTCAAAACCCCATCTGGAAATCTATAGAAAAATTTATCCACTGGCAAGCAGGAATTAACTCTTGGGCTTATTTACTACAGAAAATCTACTAAGAACTTTTGGACTTGAATGTTTCTAGGTACATTATGATTATTTTCCATGAAACATTATGATTCTTTTCCATCAATCTTGCTTGGAGATGAAACTATTGCAGTTTGAGACGATTATGGCCATGAAAACATGTTGGTTCTTTTCCATGAAGAAACCCTGAATTTTCTTTTGAATAACTTAATTCTCTAATCCCATTGATCACCTTATTTCTTCTAGGTTATATTTAGGGCTTTTGTTTTCTTTTTTGTTCCCAAAAATGATTATTATCTCATATCATCACCTTCTCTTACATTGTGCCCCATTACAAATCTGATAGCATTTTTTGAAATCTATTGGTTGTTGAACATTGTCAATACTTGGCTTGTTAAGGGGCATAACTTATAATAAGAAAGGTATAAAGGTAACTCTATAGAACTTAACTTCATATCCTTTCCTCTGTACAAATCCTAATACTCTTTGCTATTACTCTATAATATTTTTAATGATACAAGAAATTAGATTCATAATCAACTCTAAAAAAGATAGGTACTGTAGAAGGATGTAACAAGATGAAGCTTATAGCCATGAAAGAACTATAACTAATTTGTCAAAGATCACTCAGCAATGTCAAAACAATGATGAAGTGATGAAATGATGAACTAGATGGTGGCCAACAAATCATCCATCAACTCTAAATGTGAAGTAATGAACCTATCCAACTTTGCTTGCATTCAATATGTAAATACAATTTTATTTGGTGCTACAAAAAGTCTGACTCAAATCTAACATAACTTTGATTCAGAATCCATTCCCAACTCAATTTTACTCATTTCCAAGGACAAGGCCAAATAGAGATGTAGATTTTATGCAATTCTAAGAACCATGTTCTGGGAAAAGAATGCTAGAATAATCTAAACCAGAGCAAGATCATACCAGGTAGCTGACTATCTGCAAAATAATAATAATAAAAAAAAAACAAAAAACAAAGGTTAGGTCAATATCCATTCCACCCCTTCCAAGATCCCATACAACTAGGACTTGTTTGTACAATAGCTAATTAGCTATTTCTCATCCCACATTCTTATTTTACTAATTGTTTGTACAATAGCCAACGTAGATTACTACGGGTTTAGTTTGCAACTAGATCCCATTACAAGAAAATCGGCCTTTAGCATTAGTCACAACTTTGTTGATAAATGCTAAAAAAATTACTCCTAAAAGTTTTAATTATAACCAGGTTAGTTGTTGTTGATAATGGTGTGGTTAAACGTTTCTAATTACAATCAATTGTTGCTAGTGACGATGTATAGCAACAGTCGATGTAATTGTTGTTAAGATTGTCTTTTTGCATGAAACCAAACAATGGCCCAATATTCATTATTTGGAACAATTACTATTGATTGTAAGTACAAAAGTAAATTTTGCAACAATTTGTTAATTGTAGTCATATATGTTAGTAGAAATAAGCACATTAATCATTGCTAAAGCATAGGCAACAATTGATCAATTATTGCTTATAACTATCTTTTGTAACAATTTTTATTGAAATAAAGACAATCATATAATTGTTATGAATTATTAATAAAACAATTCTAATTAATTGTTGTGAATATAATTAACAACAATTCTACAATTATTACCTATAATAATTTTAGCAACAGTAATTATAGACTATTATTAAATTAGCAACAAGTATATAATTGTTACCGATTTCACTAATTACTTTTCATTTTATTTAGTTACAATTAAAAATGGTTGTCAATATTGATTTAGTTGTTGTTATTAATATTTTTTAATTGTTGTAAATAATTTGCAAATTGTGGTTAATAGAAAATTTGCACGTATTCAAAAGTAATATGATTGTTGCCAATGATCACATAATTGGAACTATTATCAATATTAGTTTCATTTTGTTACATCCATATAACATACTTTACACATAATTTATTATGACCATTCATTTGTTCACTCAATTCAATCAATAGACAATCTTAAATCTATTAAATCTATCCATCACATAAATATATATTCATTGGTTTTTAAAAGATAACATATTCAAATCATCAAAAATTAAGATTCAAAAGTTTATATACAAAAAATTAACACTTGAATAAAAAATGCTAGTATCAAAGGAAATTTTTTCTCATTAAATTTGTTCCTCTAGTGTTTGATTTTAAGAAGCACTAGCACCCTCATTATTATTCTTCCACAAAAAATAATATATAAATAATTTTATCAATCACGATCTTAAAAAATAACTACTTAATTTAAACTTTAAATAAATTTATTCAGAAAAAATTACCTACAATGCTGAAGTTGATCCACGTAAGATATTTGATAAGTCGATAGTTCCATTTTGAGCAATATTATCTAATAATGAAGTCATGACCGATTGCATTTTGTCTTGTGTTTTCAATTGTTCTCTTTTTGCTCTTTCTTCTTCTAATTGCTTCTGTAACTTTTCATTCTTTGATTTCAATCTATCATTTTCTCTTTTTTTGCCCCAAACTTTTGATGTAGTTGGTCCAAATCCAAACAATCAAACATACCTATTATGTTCTGGACCAAGTACTTGCGAAATAGCATCTTGATGCTCATTGCTAATTTGCGAACTTTCTCTATCCATCTTTATCTCATCTAAATTTCTTTGCAATATAAATTAAACTTTAAAAGATTTTTTTAATTTCATATACATAAATTTATGAACAAATAATAATAATAATAATAATAATAATAATAGTATAATAACAATACTTACAATAGCATGAACAATATCTTTCCATTCTTTTTTTTTTTACGTGTGGCTCTAAATATCTCTGTCCGCTTAGGTTCCCTTTTTTTTTTGGATGCTTGTTTTCTTATTTTTTAACATACAATAATTATAACTTTACAACTAATGAATGTAAATTTAACTTAATTTATTTCAATTATAAATGTAAATTACCAATTCTTCTTAGATTTGTGCAAAAGACTTTGAACCAGAACATGAACCATAGTATGCTTTGCTCGGTTTGATTTACCTCTTCCACTTTGAGCCTGGATTATGCATTCATGTAAATGCATTATTTAAAATAAGAATAATAATTAAGACTAGATACATAAAAATGGTTGATATTATAACTTACATCAAATAAATCACTTGAAAAATACATAACCAATTCTTTCCACTGATCCAAATGAACATCAGGAGGGCAATTTCTAATTCTTTCCTCATCAATTTTATATTTGCCATAATAGTTCACCTTTATTTTATTCTTGTATACCCTCCTCTTATCTCCAAGATTTCTCATGACTCAATCCTTATGTTTTTCTTAAAGTTCAAACTTCTTCTGCAATTAGTTAATAAATTATAAAATTAAAATATATTAATTTTAGATTGATAAGGCAACATATAATAAAAAAAATGATCTTATATATATTATGTATATTGATAATATTACCTGGATCACTTGCCATAATGGACAGGAACAAGTCCCCAATTCCTTGCTTGTGTTCCTATATAATTTACAATTTTTTTTCTACATTCCCCAATAGGTTGTAAATCATCATTTCTTTGTAATTTAATTTTTTGGTCATTGGGTAATTCTATAATGTTTCTAAGGATTGTATGCTCTCGACCTCCAGTTTGTTTTCTTGTATTATTAGAAATTGTACCAAAATAAATAATACATATTATAGCATCATACTTAAAAATGATAGAGATATGAATTGTGAAACTTTATTCATGTAAAAATTACCCGTATGAACTGACCCAATAGAATTACCAATTATACTAACGGGAGGGGTATCTCTTTGTAAATTTGTTGCAACAAGACATTCTGAGTTTGAAGCTTCATTTCTATTATTAGTAGGCATGTTGGTTCCCAAATATGTATTAGTAGGCTGACTTTACTCCCTTTGTATTGATTGTGGGGGCAGCATCTCAGTATGATTATTGGATGGGGAGCTATAAACTGATATATCAGCCTCTCTTGATGCATTCTCTCGAAAACTTTGTAGAAATAATTGACATTTTGATCTCCTCATTTCCTATGCAACATTCCACTACATTAAAACATATACACAAATTATTCGAACAAGCACATAGCTAATAGGAACAAAGATAATGCATTAAAAAAAGGAAAATAAAAATGATTTATAACTTAATCCAAATATATTGATAAAAATTAAAAAGCTATGATAGCAACCAGATAACAAATCAACATCAATCTTAAGGGATGATGTAGCTATGCCATCAACAAAAATAAGGGAGTTAATCCTATTGATATTGGTTAATGATAAGGAAAGCTCATTTATTTATGAAAACTCTTCATAAGATAGATACTTCTTTCAACAATTTGGTAGGTAAAGGCAAGGTTCAAAGTATTGATACATATCGAGCCGTATCGGTCGATATGTATTGTATCAGGGGCTTCCCGATATGCCCCAACAGGGGGTGTTTTTGGGTCTCAACCAGTTCAAGGGGTGGTCGGACCTTAAACCGACCCCTCTGAACCAAATTAAAAAAAAACTAAAAAAAAGTAAAAGAAACATGTACTGATACGCCTTTACCAGTTTATCGGGTGTATCGATACCTTGAACCTTGGCTAAAGGTTTGGTATGTCTATAACTCTATATAAGATAGATACTTCTTCCAACAATTTATCAAGGCATTATATTTGCATTCATGACTCATTCTGCATTGATTCGGGTTCTGTTAGATAACCACAAAATAAGATATATCTAATTTTCTGACTATAGAAACAAGAAAATCAAGTATTGCTCTTTCCTTGACCCTGGCCATTTATGGGTTGCTTATAAATTCAGATTGAGAACCACATTCTTTCACAACAAGAAAATCAAGTATTGATCTTTTATAGATACATCTGCCTTTGTACCGAGCTAAGACAACATTGTTTGTGGTAGACAGTGAGTTGGACATGGTTATCAATAATACCATGCCTAATAACATAGCTTATATAAGCACTTGATACCATCACTGAACATTTACCTATATATAAATAAAAGATCTAGCTTCTATGAGGATAAAAAGAAGAAAAAATGGTTTCTATAGAAAGATGAAAAAATTATATCTTCATGGTTGTGTTCTGTTTCACTTGGTTCACAAATGCAACCAATGTTTTGAGGGATATTTTCATTTCCTTGTTGGTTCTAGAATCAACAAACCATGGTTCCAAAACCAGTAACTACAATAGAAAATGGCCTCCTCCTGTGAACAAAAATTGGAGTTGCATTATTTCTTCAATCAAGGTCTCCATGAGTTCCAGTAACTACTAGACATTTCTTAATAGATAGAATCCAAATGTTTATGTAGAACCATTAAAAACAAGTACTAAATCCTTATTAAAACTATATTTGTAGTCACTCTTACCACTACAATGTAAACCTATTGTCAGCTCCCCTCTCTTATCCAAAGTTGCAATAATAATAGTACAACCAAATGTGGAAAGACAAAAGTTATAGAGATGCTGAATATTTACATCAGTTAGTGCATATGAGATATCTGGCAACTGACCCGGAAATGGAACCGTTTTGGGCATCATTTTCTAGTTCGGTGGTTCAACCGTTCGGATCAAACGATTCAACCCATGATGTCATAAATAAATTTAAAAACAAAAAAATATTTATATATAATAAAAAATATCATAAAAATAAATAAAATACAAAAAATACAGGAAAAAAGAACAACATATGAAAAAAATAAGAATATCTAAATATAAAAATAATAAAATACAAAAAATACAAAAAAATATCCAAAAAATATAGAAAAAAAAATCCAAAAAATACAAAAGACTAAGAAAGGAGAACTATGAAGGGCCATAGGCTACATACAATAAATTCCTTCCCTTGCCTAAAGGATGAATTGTGAAGAACAAGAAAGGAGAGCGCTTGAATCAAGCCAATCAACGAGTCTTTTCAACTCTCCATTTCATTCTCAATGGATAGGTTAGCTAAACCAAAAATGTTTTTGATTGATAAAGTTTCTTGATTCTTAGTTTGCCAAACTCAATTCTTTGCACACCTAGAAGGATTATGCATTTTGGGATGCCTTCCATTCCACCCCACAAATGCTGCAAATGCAGTCAGTAATTAATTGCTGAATGCTGAAGGCCTCTTCCCCACATTATTCACTATTCCTTTTTCCATGCACCCTCAACTTCTCCATCTCGTCTCTCCTCGCATTTTTGACTGAGAAATTTTACAGCTGAGAATTTTACAGAGTATGTCAACTAAATGTGACAAAAAAATCTTGTTTCTCTATGTTGTTTTAGACTTTTTACTACCAACAATGCAAGGTGCATTATATAAAATCCAAATGGAGTGGTCACCGGCTCCAATGGATGCCTCAACCTCAGATTCTGCAGTGGCTTTCGGCTCCAATGGAGTGGTCACCGGCACAAATGGAGGTTCGGTTCCTTGAAAGATCATAGTATTGCAAAAAAAAAAAAAGAGTTAATTAAAAAACAATCAAATGGCTAAATGAGAGATAAGAACTGAAATTTGAAGTTTTGAACTGAATAATGGTGGTTCGGTTCCTTGAAAAATCACAGTGATCACTGGCTCACTTAGTTACCTAAAAAATCACAGTGGTTGTTGGCAGCCGCAACGAAGATAGTCACCGGAGGTGGTTGAGAAAGACTCGAAAGTCGAAGCTTTGGTCACTGGTGGGTGCTTGGTCGGATTTTGGGAAGGGCAGTGCCGGTGTATCGCTGCCATCGTCTTTGGTGAACGCCTAACAAAAAAATTCAAATATTATAAATATATAAATAACTATATAACAAAACATTTAGTAATATGTAATAGCTTTAAATAAATAAAATTCAAATAACAAAAAATTTAAATATTTTAATATTATTTAAATATTTAACATAACTAGATTTTAAATAGTTAAAATAACGAAAATATTTAATAAATTAAAAAAATTCATAAAATTAGAAAAATAAGTATAACATAATATTAAAATTAATAATAATTTAATATCTTACAAAATTAACAACGAAATATATGTATTAATAGTATAAATTATAAATTAATGGATTATTAAACTCAGTAAATAACAAAAAATTTAAATATTTTACATATTATTTAAATATTTAAATATCTAAATATTTAACATAACTAGTTTTTAAATAGTTAAAATAACAAAATTATGTAATAAATTAAAAAATTTCTTAAAAGTAGAAAAATAATTATAGCAGAATATTGAAATTAATAATAATGCAATATCTTAAGAAATTAATAATAAAATCATATAATAATAGTATAAATTATAATTTTATGGATTATTAAATTTAATAAATAATTAATATTTTAAAATTTAAATATTGTACATATTATTTTATTAGTTAAGTAACTAAACATTTTAAATAACAAAATATTTAACATAACTAGATTTTAAATTAGTTAAAATAAAGAAGTCGTGTAATAAATTTTAAAAAAATGAAAAGTAGAAAAATAAATATAACATAATATTGAAATTAATAAAAATTTAATATTTTACAAAATTAATAATTAAATAACTTTAATAATAATTTAATATTTTTTACATAATATTGTAAGTAACTAATTTCACTTATATCAATTAATAATTTGAGAAAACAACTTTATAAAAATTAATATTTATTAATAATAATTTTAAACTCTTAATATATATTAATTATATAATTTTGTATTCTAATATTAATATTTATTGTATTTCAGTAATTATTTATTGTTTTTGTGATTAATGAATTTTCAATAGTTATGTATAAATTTATTTTTGTTTTGTTATTTGTCAAAAAAATTTTAATAATTATTGGAGATTAAACTACTATTATTGAAAATTTAAAATTTTGTTTATCGTACTTATTATATTTATTGTATATTTTATATAACTTTTTGATTAATATTTATTAGAGATTATACTATTATTTGAGATTATACTATTTATTGACTAATTTAATATATTTTTAGTACTTATTGTATTTTTCATTATCAATATATTTTTCAATAATTGTGTATTTCTGTTATAAATTTTCAACAATTGTTGGGGATTAAAATATTGTTATTTATCAAAGATGAGACTATTAATTTATCTGAAATTATGAGTGTTCATGAGTTGGTTCAGTTCAGTTATAGGTTGTTTTGCCAACCAAATTGACCTGGTCAGTTGAAACCGACTAACCATTTGTGAAAACCAACCCACTCAAGTTGTATTAGTTTGGGTCGATTTTTTAGTTTGGTCAGTTGGTTCAAAAGATTTAAACTTGAAAATTAAATTTAAATTTTAAAAATTATAGTAAAATTATTAATAATTAAATTTATGATATAAAACATTTTAGACTAAGAAATATGGGAAATTTTCCACTTTTCCATATTAAAAATTATATTTAAAATATAAAATATTAATATATATTAATGGTCAAGTCATTTGATTTTGGTGAATTTACAAATGGCCAAAGCAAAACTGATCCAATATGGTCAGGTCAAGTTGATCGGGTTGGTCGGTTTCGTCAATTTAATGAATAAACCTAACTGAAAGTAATTATTGTTATTTTTGTATTACCAAAAATTTATTAAAAGTAGTATATAAAATATGAATGATTTAAAAATATTTAAAAATTTGAAAATATAAAATAGTTGTATACTCTTATGTGTTTCTATTAAGGTCATTTAGTAGAACACACTTTAGAGCTTTACATATTTACTTAAACCTACCTTATGGTTTTCATTTTAATAAAATATCTCATATATTTTACAACTTATTTACTTAATCAACCTTTCATCAATGAGTGTTTGTTTTGCCATTAGAGCCACGATTTTTTATTCCAAAAGTACTCTTATTATTTTTTTGTACAGAAAAAAAAATTGACCAAATATAGCCAATAGAGTGGTTGCCTATGTCTTATTAGGGGTAAAACTGATGTTTTTATTTTTATTTTTTTTGATAAAATTTATTTAAATGAACATTAGGGTCAACACTGTCATTTTCCACTGTCATCTAATGAAAGATTGATTAAATCTATAACAAATTATAAGTGGTGTTTTAGTAAAATACAAACTATAGGGAAAATTTTAGTAAATCCATGAAACTATAAGGGGTGTTTTAGTAAATAACCTTTTCTATTATTTAGCTTTCGCTTAACAAATCCCGTGCAGGTCCCTGTTAGTTACTAAATAAACTAAAGTTAATAGAACAGAATAAGGTAGATGAAATTTTCAAAGGTGTTCTATTCATCACTCATCAGAATTTGGGATTAGACCAATTCCTCCTTGCTGAGATAATCTCCCGTAATCATGAGGAAGTGTTGTGTACCTCCATGAAGAAAATTTTTAGTTTTGATGAAGAGAATTGACGATCGTGAAGAGATTGATATGAGACAAATGACTATACTATCTTTTTTGGTTCTATACTATCTGGAGAGGTCATCCAACTAAAGTGTAGTTCCTTAATTTGGAGAATAAACCATTGTTCTTGTGTTTTTCACTATAAAGGTAGCAGATGATTTCATTAATTCTTCCAAAATCCAGGGTATTCTGATTTAACACAAATAATCTGTCATGTTTAAGACATATCTGCTGGTGGGTCAACACAGTTTTCTTTTTTAGTTGGTTTAATTTTTTATTGAATTACAGATTATCACCTTATACTTTGGGGGTACTGATAAGCCCTTACATTTATTACAAAGACCCCTTGAACAAAACTTTTTCCACTCTTCATTACTTGGATGGATGGAGAAAGTTAATTTTTTAAAATACCCTTTTGAAATTTGTAGGATGACATTTCAGAATGATAAAAAAGGTTAAGGCAAAACATGCTCTCTTTTTCGCCCATTTAGAAAGAAAGAAGAAAAAAGAAATGGAAAAGTATGGACAGGCTTAATGCAGATTTCTAAATTTCACTGCAAAATCTATAAACATTAAAAATGTCAAAAACCCACACTCTATGCACCTATACCCACCCATGAATTGGCATCAATTCCGAACTGGCACCTACCTCAAATGTACTTTGAACCTAAAAATTCTGACTTTGGGCTGGACAGTCATTCTCCCTAACAAAAGTACATGATTTACACAAATATGTAAGAGAAAGGACGAATGATCCCATAAATTAAGGAAATGGTAGTTTGGAGATTTAGAAATCTTTAACAAATTAAATGAGAATCTTTTTTGAGGTTAATTGAGGAATACCAATGGAGGGAGCAAAGTGTCACTACCACCAAAGTATAGGTAGTTATATATAATTTACCCAAAAAATTACTTTTATTTACCACACTTATTTTTGTTTAATATGATAGAATATTTATATTAGAGATGTGCCCAAATGTTTTATACAAAATTTTTGTAATTTTTATTGTTTTTATATATTTTTTTTAAATTTTATTATTTAATTAATACATCATGAATTATCCCATTTGACCTAAAATGTGAAGCCGTTGACATCTTGAATAGTAAAATGGTTTTTGTTTCTAGGTCAGTTTTAAAATTTGTATTTTATTTCCATTATCAATAATAATGCTTCTTATTTATCATATTTATATTTGTTTACTAAATTTTTATTATTTCACTATGATACCATTGTTGACCCATTTGACATTTTTGAAATAAAATAATTATTAGAAAATAAAAAAGAGGTATGTACAAGGAAAAGGCCCCGCCTTGAAAGAAAAAAAGAAAGATTAATTAGACCACCGAATAAGCTCCATGTCCCAAAAGTGCATACCAAAAAACTTAGAATGCAACCAAAACCCAAAGCCAAAGCCACAAAACTATAGAATGTACCAAACCAAAGCCACAAGACTAAATCACAGGAGCTATAGCTTCGTAGCACCCAACTTGAACCCAAAACCATTTTACAAACAGGTGTTTCACAGCATGGTTGGTTTTGTTTTTGAAAACAGAAACAACTGCCATAAGAGCAAAAAATACATTCCCCAAAGTCTTCCTACCTCTTGCACCAGTGTACTTATACCCCTAATATTCTTGCAACTCCTTCCCCTATCCCTACTGCATTTCAAGCCTCTTGGGCCCACTTGAACTACTGTGTCAACGTAGAAGTGAACCAGTTTCCTTAGTTTTTGGTCTCCAAAAAGCCCACGTTACAGTCATCCTTATGCAAAGCAGCTTGTAGAGACTCCTACTCCACTTGATCAAACACTTCTCTAGTGAAGCTCTCCCCACCAATAAAATACATGATTGCAATATTTGCTTCCTGACATCCACCTTCACCCTCCTCTCTTTAGAAAGCATCATTTCGTCAGCCTCTGAATTGCCACTCAAAGGCACACTCTGCACCCCTTGGTCTGTTGATATCTCAACAGGGGATCCAGGCATCTCTACCCCTTCCCTTTCAAATTAATCCTACCCAGAACCGCTACCCCTACTATTTCAACTTCTCTTTCCTGCCAATGGCATGACCTGACAACTTCCTTAATCTTCTGCCTAAAAGCATTAAACAACTTTCTATTCAAGAACTACTTACCCATCACTAAGGAGAAGCTGAACTCCTGGTTTTTGATTCCACGTACGCTCATAAGTGCGACCACTGCTAGGGAGGGGTTGAGGTCCCTTACCTCCAAGGCCTCAATGCTAAACCTCTAAAAAGGAATTAATAGAAAAATGGTTGAAACACAAGTGGGAAATTAGGAACAATCTTCTCAAGGATTAAGATTCTAGAAGAATCTGTGAGACAACTCCTGTGCCTACAGGAAGGATGAAGTTCCTTTTACCGAAAGCTGCATTGTGCCAAGTTATCATCTTGGATGTTGGCAAGTTGCAAGAGAGATTGAAGTTGTTAGAAGCTTGCTTGGTAGGACAATTTGTGATATCTAACCAGATGAAAAAGAGGTAGGGAATTGGGCGGCAGAGGAATGGAACACTATAAAGCCAGTTCAAGGACCTTTTATCCATGTTGTCAACTAAGGCAGAAGCTGATAATGTTTTGGAATGGGAGAGTTCCCAAATGTGCTGGCCAGAATTGAGAACAAGTAGATGGGATCTGATGGTGTGCAATCCGGTTGGTCCTAGCTGTCAACAACCTTGCCTCTGAACAAAGCTACAGGGAGCCTGAAACAGAGAAGATGGAGAAGCTCCAAGGGGAACCCGGTATGAATGCTCCGAAGCTCAAGTTAGAATTCT
>NW_010729147.1:516468-554030 GCF_000365185.1 Nelumbo nucifera | reverse complement strand
TTTAAGTTGTATATTTTCAAAATTCTTTTTTTTATATATTTTGTATTTTTTTATATTTTTAAATTTGTATTATTTATTTGGGTAAATCTCTTAAAGTACCCCTATTGTTGATGTAATTGAAATATTGTACCCTTGTTGTTTACATATTGTCTAACGCTACCCCTATTATTTATGACAATTGACTAGTTCTACCCTTAATGTTAGCATCTGTTAATGCTCTATCACAATCTATGCACATGTGACTCCACGTGACCTATAATTTTTTTTTCGGCATATCCATATATATTAAGGGTTAGAAATCCTGCCGTGAATTAATAGTTTAAACTAACAATCTTTCCCACACTCCTCAATCGTCGCCTCTCTTGCAGAGACCTCAACACTATTTCTATTTCTCAAATTACAGAGTTATACGAGAACACAGTTGCCAATCTCATTTGGGATTTGTCCGATTAATCAATTCCCTTTCAAATCTCTGCTCATTAAACAAAGAAGCGACAACATTGGTATTAGCTTTATTGGCATGCTTTGCAACCTTGCAAGGTCAACCATGCCCCATAGAGGTAACAGGGGAATCGTCCTCTCCAATTTCAACATTGTTGAAGGCATTAATTCTTCTCCCCTTCTCGCCAAGAAGGTTTTGTGTTCTAATAGCTCGAATGATGATCTCAGTGCGCATTGGAGTTACACGAACTTCAATGCTCGAATACCCATCCTTAGCGAGCTCATTTGAGTTGGCATGACTGGAGCTGGTAGGGGGCACAACAACGGTTGCTCCCAATGGATGGACACTTACAGAGAATCTCGATAGGTTTCAGCTCACCTTGACTCAACAATGGTTTCACTCCATAATCCATCGGCGTTCAACTTGTTACACCCTGTCTCCTCTTTTGGTCTCCCATATGATATTAGGGCATTTTTTTGTTCTTCTACAATAGGTAACTTTTCTGGTCTGGGGGAATGCCCACATGGAGACGGAGGACAGATGACCAATGAGAGTCTTGAAAAAGATCTACATACCCCTACGGAGACGGAGGACCAGGTGCATGGTAGACTCCTTCTGGATGTTGTAGTTCGTCAGAATCCTGCCATCCTCAAGCTGCTTCCCAGTAATGATCAACATTTGCTAGTCTGGGGGAGTACCCTCCTAGAAGGACATCGCCGGTAATGACTAACAAAAACGGTACAGCCAAATAATATGCCTCTCCCTTTCTCTTTTAATGAGACAGAAGGAGGGTGAGAGAGAGAGAGAGAGCGCTTTACAACAGATTCGTTATTCCTCCTATCTATTTGAACAGCTCTTTCCGTGGCCTATTGTTCTTGGTTGGATTTTATTTTGAAAGTTGAGGAATAGTGAATGACAAATTTGATATTTCATTTCTTTTCGTTAGTATTTAATAGCGATGTGAATTTTTAGAAATAGTAAGAGTACTTTAAAACAATATCTCAACAGTAAAGGTACAGTTTGTCAATTTCATAATTAGTAGGGATAGTTTAAGAGATTTACCGTATTTATTTATGATATCATGAAATTATCCATTTGATTCAAATGGTTGAAATACTTACTCACAACGTAGATGGAAAATATGATTTTATTTCTACATTTATTTTAAAAATATAAAATTTCATTCTATTAATAATTATTGTGTATGGATTTATTAGTAGAATTTCATGATGATAAATAAAAGTATTTTTTATATTTTTAAATTTATATTATTTATTTATGACTTCATAAAATTATCCATTTGACCCAAATGGTTGAACTACTTATCCACTACCTAGATGAAAATTATGATTTCATTTCTATGTTTATTTTAAAAATATAAAATTTTATTCTATTAATAATTATTGTGTATGGATTTTTTAGTGTAATGATGATAAACAAAAGTATAAATTTTGGATTCAATGAGAGTGAATGTGATTTATTTAATGACTTAAATGTGAGACTTAATGAGAGGTAATTGAATGTACTTAATGTTATTCTTTTAAATACATTTTCTACCATTTCAATGAAGATGAACTAAATTCAAGATGAGGGGTATTTCAGTAAAAAAAAATTCTAGAACCCAATACCTCCTATCTGAATGAACTAATCAGGGCAGGGTGGACAAATGTCATCCCCGCCCCATCCCAATCCCTAGAATTTTGGATTTCCCAAAACCTTGATCAATGTCTAAAAACCACCCTGATCGAGTGAGACCCCACGAGGATGGATCAAATTGCTCTCTACTAGAAGAAGTAATAGCAATGAAGGAAGGCACTTTGCTGGTATGTCAATTGTATTTTAACAGGGTTATTTTTAAAATTAACTCATTAAAGTATTGAACAGTACCATACCTTTTGCTTGTCCAGAGGAGAGGATGATCTTTTCATTCTTTCTTACCCCAGCATAAACTGGTCCACATATTTTATATTTTATGTTAATATTTATATAAACTAGCAAAGGGGCCCCTACGTTGCAGGGGCTAGTCGAATTGTCAAAGTTGAATGTAAAGTATTGGATTTAAAAGGGTGAGGGAAAAAACTTAATAGTTTCAATAAAATGATAAAAAAGTGAACTAAGTTTTTATCATTATCTTTGTAGTCAAAACTATTTTAGCTCATTTTTCATTTATTAATTTTTATTTACATGACTAGTGGAATTGTAAAAGTCGATGTAAACTATTTGCTTTAAAAGAGTGAGGGAAAAAATTTAATAATTTCAATAAAATGACAAAAATGATCCAAGTTTTTATTACTATCTTTGTAGTCAAAACTATTTTAATTCATTTTTAATTTATTAATTATTATTTATCGATAAGATATCCTTATGAGTAAAATTAATTATACATTTAAAAATAACAATGCCAAAGTACGGATAAGCCTATTTCAGAATTCTGAAATCCAGGCCAGCCCATGCAGAACCCAAAATGACATTCAAATTCAACTTTTTCCATCTTAAGACAGATTCCCACGCCAACTCAGATTTCTCTTATTTTTGTAATTTCAAAATTACAAATTAACCTGTGAAGATTAAAACGACCCTGATGGGACCCACTGTTTAGATCTCTCTCCGGCTCTCCCGCTCTCCCTCCACTTTCGTTGTCTCTCCCACTCTCAACTCTCCTTGTTCCTGCAACTTTCTTCCTCCTAAACCCAGAACTCCTCTTTCGCTTTCTCTCTCCCGCTCTCCCTCTCTCCCTCTGCTGTAACCGCTTTCGTTTCTATCGTTTCTCTCATCCGCTTCGACGATATGGGAGGCGGCAGAGATGTTTGTCTCATTAGTGGACGTCCAACCATTATAGATATATAAATGAAGAAATGATTCTAACCTAATATTATACGTGTAGTTCATCGATCGTCTGAGCTTTAACCGGAGGGGAACTATCGTCGTGATAGATTCCATTTCGTTTCTTATGAGTTTGGATCCTCGCGAGCCGTTGCCAGCAGCTGCAACGTTCTTGAAGCTGAATTCTTCATTCCCGTTTCTAGTTCCGTTCGCCGCCATCTCCTCTCAGCAACCTTGTTGTTGGTTGATCAACAAATATAAAATCTCAGATACTCGAACAAGCGAAAAACATCCTCAAAGAATATATACATATGAAGATTCAAATAGAGCATCACAAAAGTATAGAAAAAATATAGACAAATGACTTAAAAAATCTAAAAAAATTCGGATTTTTTAAAAGCTAATATAATTTGGAGATAAATTTTCATGTAATTTTTTGTTTCATATGCAACACAACACTATCCAGTACTTGTCAGACATTATAAAATAGTTGTGTATGGACTTCTCGCATATGAGCGTTGAAGTTTTAAAGGTTTGGGCCATATACAAGGATGTAGATAATTTACTCATATTAATTTCTCTATGAAATGTTCTCGATCGATGGCATTGTTATTTCTGTCGAAGGTTTCTGAATTCACGTAGAATTCTTCTTTAAGTTTAAGGCAAATAAAATTTAAAACAATAAAACCACCAAAAACCAGAGGAACAAATCCAGAGGCTTTACAATGCAACATGTTGAAATTGAGACAGATGATTATGCCCCCAAAGATACAGGAGGGGGGTGATTGACTGAGCTCATCAAACAAAACGAAAGCGTAGGAATAGGATTAACAGGGAGGGAGCACACCAGAAAGGCAGAAACTGGAAGCTGGAAACAAGAAAGAAGAACAAAATGAAACCCTAAAACAAATGAAAAGCGGAAGGGGAAATGGAGGTGTCCACCATCCAGTTTCAGTAGAGGGAAGGCTTCGAATAAAGCGGACGGGAAGGGTGCGAAAATAGAGTAGTGACTGGTGACTGGTGAGCACTCCCCTTTTAAAGCCATCTACTAACCCAAGTTTAACCCAACTCCAGCCCAATGCTTCGAAACCATTCTAACCATGGTTAAATCCTAACACATTTGGGATTGAGCCCAAGGATCAAAACGGTTAAATACACGTATAATATTATGTTTGAATCGTTTCTTCATTTATCTACAATGGCTGGACGTCCACTAATGAGGCAGATATCTCTGCCTCCTCCCGTATCGTCGAAGCGGGTGAGAGAAACGGTAGAAACGGAAGCGGTTACAGTAGAGGAAGAGTGGGAGAGCGAAAGCGAAAGAGGAGTTCTGGGTTTGGGAGGAAGAAAGTTGCAGGAATAGGAGAGTTGAGAGTGGGAGAGACAACGAAAGAGGAGGGAGAGCGGGAGAGAGATCTAAACAGTGGACTACATCAGAGTCATTCTAGTCTTCACAGGTTAATTAGTAACTTTGAAATTACAAAAATAATGAAAATCCGAATTGCCCGTGGGAATTTGTCTTAATATTGAAAAAGTTGAATTTAAATGCCATTTTAGGTTGTGTATAGGCTGGCCTCGATTTCAGAATTCTGAAATGGGTTTATTCGTACTTTTCCCCAGTACACTGACAGCCCCGAATCCAACTCAGGCTTACTTCAACTTAGCACCTAGTGACGTGTTGAAATGTGATTGGACTCGAAGAGAAAATTCCTTCGAGTCCAAACCATTAGATCTAAAGTGCATCCTGCTCTTCCCGGTTAAGAAAATAATGTCCACCCCACTGACCTCAAGTCCCCACCATACGGCTATCATCAGCTACTACCTACACCCAGTAGAATATGATTGTTAAGAACGAAACCAACTAATCTTGCAAAGTCTTTGATATCATCCTTAGACTCCAGTTGCGGTCTTAGTAATTCGTCCATATGATGTAATTCTTGCGGGAAGAAAAATTGTGGAAGTTGAGAAGAAGAATAGACCGGTTGATAAAGGAGAGTTCTGGTTCTCCCTTCCTAATAGTTACTCTTTGTATTGTAAATAAAGAATAAAATAGAGAAGAGCACCACCATCTCACACCAATCTCCATTCCTATTGCAAGCAAATATAGAAGAAACACAATTAAACCTCCACACTTCCAGAAACCATCAAAATAAGAAGGAAAAGAAAATACACAAGTACAATAGAGTAGGCACAATGAAGACAACCTCAATGGTCAATCATACTTAAATTGCAAAACAGAGGGAGTCGAATCTTGTAAAAAAAATAAACATAAAGAAGGAGAAAGAGATCACATCAAACTGGGAAAAAACAAAGTAATTTGAAAAAAAAAATAATAGATGAAAAGCCATCTGTCCTAATCGACTATCTTAAATCATACAAACATATGAACTTGAATAGAAATGCAGAAACAAGATGAAACCTACAAAGCACCGAGAGAAACACATGCATCAAACCAACCTGAATAGAAATGCAAGTGCAACTTATGCGGGCTTGGGTTGGGTTTTTGTCGAAAATTGAATGGGCCTGGCCCAAAGGTTTAAAGTCGAAACAGTGTAAAATGTTGACTGGGTTGCTCT
This sequence comes from Nelumbo nucifera, assembly GCF_000365185.1. The sequence goes on along the minus strand of NW_010729147.1, from coordinate 548,189 downwards.
CTATCGTTCTTCGTGTTTTAAATAAATAATGCAATTATGCAAACACACCCTTTCCAGTAATTGTCTGATTGTCTCCATCAACACTGATGTAAATTACATTGGAAATTACTACCAAAAGGTGATTCACCATATATTGAAGTGGGATTTCATTGCTCAATTCATCCTTTGGACAACAAAGATCAAGTTTGGGTTGAATTTAACTTCACCTACTAACAAAAACGCCATACTCAAACCATTTGAAAAAGACAACAGCCATGTTCACGGTGCACGTACATTCAAGGGCATAGATGTTTTCATTACAGGATGCATTTGCATTTTATTTGAAGGGTTAAATTTATGAATTATGATGCTTAGTGCCACTTTAATGATTTAAGTTATCGGTTATAAATTTTTCTGGTATTGGATTTAGATTTCTTCCTCAAAAAATAGATACTCACACCCATCTGAAACGAATCAGGATTTGCGCCTCACACGAAACCTTACAGCACATCTCACCATATATTGAGAATACTTTATGGATAAAAACATACAAGTATGAAAAATATTAATTTATTATTATTATATTTCTGAGGCTACAACTACAAAAAGCCTTTCCAACCCTGGTGGCAGAAGGATTATCCCACGTCTCTACTCTCTTTTGATAAGCTACTCCGGGTCTCCTGCCCACGAGAATGGCTCGTTATAAATTCCAAGGTAGAATTAGTGGCTCAATCTCAATCATGTTATAACACGTCAACCTGATGTGTGGGCCACATATTTACGTAGATGAACCGTATCGTGATCGGTCCAATCACTGTTACGGGATTCTCTTGGCCACTAGAAGGGTGGGTGGGCAGTTCTATTTGTTCCTACAAGAAAGGAAATAGCTCCATACACGTGGAACATTATGATTGGTTCAATATCCTACTTCTCTAGAGAATTCGGCGGAAATTATGCTCATCTTGTGGTGGTCGTCCACTCAACCTCATAAGTCATAACTCATGGGGTGGAGCCGTAGAACTGAAAAGCCTGGCGAAGATTTTGGTTTTATTTTCAAGGAAACCGGCTGTACCTGTTAGCCAGTGAGGGCGCTCATACGCGTCATTTAACAGACGTGCAGTTACACTCTAGGTACGTTCATTGGGCCCGAAAAGATTTGATACGGATGTGTATCAACCCGTACCGGACCCGAAGCAACTTCTACCCGGTTTCGGCTGGGGTAGTTAAAGCTAAGGAGCTGAACCCGATCTTACACATAATTTCACCCGTGTCATCGTGTACAAGTATTGATGCCCCATGTATGTTCTCAATATATTGGCAGAGATGTACTATAGGACATTGTGGAGGCAGTCTTGTGGAGAACATCTTTCGATGACATCATCATTTTTGGTATTATCATCGGGAGATGTTCTTAATTTACAGCGGGGATGTGCCGTGGGACATTGTGAGATGCCCCCTTGTTGGCTGATATTCTGAGGGGAGTTTGATAATTCCTTAGGCTCTGTTTGGGAACGATGCAAATATGAAGTGTAAAACGTTTCATGTAAATGCAAAGTTGGATTAATTTTATATTAACAAATTTACTTTCTTACCAATGAATTCTAATAAAATATATGTTTTTTTTTTAACAAAAGCCTACATTGAATACAAATTTACTTCTTTTTTTTATCAATGTACATTTATATCTTATTTTGAATGTAAATATGCATTGAAAAATAAATTTTCTGTCATTTGTCAATGCATAATTGTCATTTATCAAAACTGAATCAGAATACATAGGGTAAACCAGAGTTTACACTTCATTTGCATGGTTCCCAAATGCAGCCTTAAAGGTTATCCACTACGATCATAGAGTCTCCTTTAATGATACTACGCCTCCTAGGAAATTTAGCTGTAATGATGTGGGCTTCATAGACCACAAAACGAGCATTCATTGTTACTATTCATGCCCCATCTATCTAACCTATCCTTAGTTAATAGTTTGTTATTGACTATTGAGTAGTAGGTAAATGAAGAAGTTTACCTTTAGGGGGACTTTCCAGTTCGAAAGGTTTCGGTTAGGGTTTCCCATACTTGCTTCATCTTCTTTCAATTTATAGGTCGACCTGACCGTGAAGGTTCCTTCTGGGTCCGGATTCCATTTAATTTCATCCTCTTTCTGACCTGTTGGTATAGGGATAGTTCTAATTTTAACACATATCTCCTGGGGAACAAGAGTTAGAATCTTCTCTTTATCCCTATCTTGTGGGCTTTTTAAATAACGTTATACGTATGTGGGTTTCACCATCTAGCTCATGGTATCTATCCATATTATGTTCATTTGGTTGGTTCAATTCGGTTCGGTTCAAAAATAGAACCTAATCAACATTTCATTTAGGTCATTTTCATGAGCTGAATCGAACCGAATTAGATTTGAAAACCAAATGGAACTGAATTCAAATAGGATTCGGTTCAGTTTGGTTTTAATTTGATTAATTTGATTAGCTAAAATATAAATGTATTTTATATTTGTCTTAATAATTATTATTAAAATATATCGACATTTATAATTAAAATACATATTAATATAAATAGTAATGATAATATGTATTAATATTAATATTTATAATTAAAATATAAATATGTATTTATTTTGATTAATTTGGTTTTCGGTTTGGTTTGGTTGTTTTTTTTTTTTCAAATTGAACTGAAAATAGAAAACTGATATTTCTAAAATCATAAAGCCAAACCAAACCAAAAACCGAAGTAACCAACTGAATTGGACTATTCAGTTTGGTTTAGTTTAGTTTTCAATTTAATAACTGAATTTGCACACCCCTAATATTCATCAATATCACTGCATGCACATTCATGTGAAATGCATGCTACTTTGTGGGCATAGGTAGAATATCTACAATATTTGTTAGGGATGGCAATTTCTACCCTACCTGGTGAATTTTTTGCTTGAAGGACAGATTTTGAGATTCTACAACCCGTATGGATATGGGTAAGGTTATAGTATTAGGCTAAACCTGACCTTCTTTGACTCGCATATTTCTAGAGAGCATATGAACTGTATGGATCAAGTGTTGAATTAAATAATATTTTGAATTTATGTAAAGGATAATTGATATTTTATGTGTCTTTACATATCTTAATCAAAGAATTGGAAATTTTGTTGTTTGTTTACCTTATTTTACATATTGATTGCTTATATATAACAAGAAATAATAGGAAATTAGAAGCAGGTTCTAAATCCAACCCACCCTACCCTTGAATGCAACGAAGGCAGGGTTAGGGAGGCTGGGAGGGTTTTACTTTTACATTTTCATGTGCAAGGACGATTTGGATTCTTAAAATCCAACCCGCTATGGGCCGGTTTTTGGGCAGGTGTAGGTTGTGAGGTTTAGGGAGGCGATTGGGTCTAGAATTTACAAAAACCCTCCTCGAACTCATCCTATTGTCATCCCTAATATTTGTTCAATTCACTTCTGCTAAGTATCTAGGCCTTAGAATACCAATTAGGCCTGTAAATGGATCGAATTCGAATCAAATCTGGCTAGATTCAAATTCGAAACTGATTATGTATATTAATATTCGAATTCGATTCGTTATCCAATAGATCATGCATTCCGCGAGTGCGATTGAGACGATAGTGGTGACCGATGATGCTGGCCGGCGATTGAAACGATATATATAACATATATATCTATTATATATTCAGTTTGGATATTTATCAGATCAGATCAATGCATATCCAAATTCGAGCTGATAATTCAATCGATAAGAAAATGATATTCAAATTCGACAGAATATCCAATTCAAACTATCCAATTTCAATTTGATTATGCCGAATCTCGGATTTGAATTTGGATTTTTGAATACTATTTATAGGCCTAATGATATTCCCCACATTGGATGCATAGGTTCAAGGTTCACTTCAACTTGAACCGACCCAAAATCCAATCATGGTTGACCTGGCCCAAGCTCAATAAATTCAGGTCAATGAGGCTTTGCCACTTCACCCAACGAATTGACATCCTATCGGAATTCAGCTAGGAATGACCCCTTTAGTAAGGGGCCATAATGTAAACTATTTGATTTTTTTTTAAATTATATATATTAGAAATTTATGTTATAAGGTTTTTTAATTCATTTTTATAGATTTTTATTTGATTTAAAAGACTTACCATATTTTATCTAGGCCCCACACCATTTATTATTTCATTTGACATTTGCAACTTATATGATAAATATGATTTTTGTTTCTTATTTAATTTAAAATTTTGATTCAGGTTTAATTTACAATTAACAACCTATTTTGTCTAAAAAGTGGGACCCACATCATATAAAGTCTTAATAACGACTCTTTATCTAAGTTAGTCTCATGTCTACTATTTTTAATCCATTTATATAATATTTATTCATGTTTTATTATTTAACGATTTCATTAATGTAATATTTATTCCATTTATGTAATATGTGCCATTTTTCAAGAACGTGGAGTTAACCGCCAACACCTTATAGAGTGGTAGTCATCATGTTCGGAGTGGATGCTTTATCATTAGGTTTTTCTTTTTTTTTTATGTTTGAATGAGGAAACCTAATAACATAGGTTGGTATGGATCCCACATTATATTCGCTTTCTTTTGAATTAGGAAGTTGTTTAAAGGGAAAATTCCCGATTAATATCGTGTACTTTGGGTCTAGTGCCACTTTGGTCCCAAATTTTAAAATGCGACAATTTAGTGCTCAAACTTTTAAGACGTGACAATCCAATACCTACCATTAACCAACCGTTAATCAATCATTAAGTGGCATTTGTAAAGATACAAATGCCCTTTGGATGCTATCTAATTTTTTTGTCAACCATCCAAATGTCAGTCCTAAATCCTTCATCTTCTATTTAAGAAAGTTGGAGTCACATCTCACCCGGCATTCTGGTGGCCCCCACTTTCTTGAATCGAAGAGGGAAGGATTTGGGACAGTTCATTTTTTATCAACGTTTAGATGGTTAATAAAGAAAATTAGATGACATTCGAAGGACATTTATATCTTTTCAAATGCCACTCAATGACTGGTTAATGATAGATAACAGATTGTCATGCTTTGAAAGTTTGAATACTGAATTATGGCATTTTAAAATTTGGGGACCAAAGTGACACTAAACCCAAAATAGAAGTTACTAATCGAAAATTTTTCTTTATTTAAATTGATTGATTTTTGAAGATTGAGTTATTTAGTTGCAATCATCCGCTTCATAAATGCTATTTCCTGAAATAATAGAATGCCACTTTGTTTGAGGGGAATCTTTAGTCTAACTACTTTAATATGATGTGCAGACTTGTCATAGGTAGAGATGCAAATGTATCATCAAATTCGGATGGTTCTGAATTTTATTCGATAATGTAAATCCTTTATCCGATCCAATTCCATGATCTGATGGATCTCATAAACACCCATCCAAATTCGAATTCTCTCTAAGCTAGATTTGATTTGATGTAATTACTCGTAGGTCTGTAAAATTTAATAAATTATTAATTAAAAATGAAATAATCCATTAAATAATATAAAAATGGGAATATACATATGCTTTTATAAAACAACGTATGTGTATATATGATGTGGGCTAGCCAGGCCCAGCCCACTAACGCCTGACAGCGTCAGCCACAGCAGGGGGGAAGCCTTACTGCCTTCGTACGGAGCCAACCATGAAGCATTTAGTCATACTCGCAAGGACCTGTCGCATGATTTCGTATGGCTCTCATCTGATACGCTCATCTCCACCTACCTCCAGCTCGCTCAAGAATAAATATGAGGTAACTCTCCCTTGACAAGGGATCCAGTTTCCAGAATTCTAGTACAACTCCCTCATTTACTTCCAATGCCTTGATTTAAATTCTTGCACCTACCTCGCTTCATTAGCATTTACTCGTGGGGACTCAGTGCATCCAAGGACTACCATAGAGATCTCGTCTGCACCTTCCCCCCACCTCACACCTCGTACTGACTTGAGCGTCGGAGTCTCCACCTTGGGTCTTCACCCGAGGCCTCTGACATCTCTTGCTTTGTAGTATCTCGGATCTCCAGGAATCTTGCCACCGAGCTGACAACCCATAGTCCTCGTCTTCTATTATATAGAGAAGGGAGCATCTCGCCTTAGCCTATAGTCCTCGGCCTCGACTTATCCTCTTCAGAATCCTCAAAGCCTTTGGCTTGCCTTCAGAACTTGGGGGTGAATTTATGTCGTTGCCCTCGGCTAATACAAGCGGCAACAATTGGCACCATCTATGGGAAACGTTGCTAAGACGATTCCTTAAAACTCACAAGAAGAAAAATCTTTAAGTCTGCCTAAGTTCTAAAGTCATGGTGCGAAGAACCAGGAATAATCAAAACCAGGTCACCTACGTGCAGTTTCAGGCAGTCCCTGATCATTTGGATCGCCTCACTCAGCGCATGGAAGAAGTCTGCCCCCGAGTAGGAGGTTCCTCTCGAGGCGACCACTCCACTGGGTTGTCAAAGGATCAGAGCCGACGCGAGTACGCCCCCAGTTCACCTCGGAGGAATATCTGACCTCCCAACCAAAGAGAAGAAGTGCCCGCTCGATTCGAAGACAGTCACCAACCCTCAGAGCAGCATCACCGCCGCCGAAGGAAGATCCCCAGGGACGATGGCAAACACCTCGGCCACCCTAGAGTTCGCTCCCAAGGCGAGAGCCGACGTCGTGCCACTCCCCCTCTTGTCTTGGATCTCTAGGATGTTCTAAATGATCTTCGTGCTCGTAGGGGAGCGCATGACCTGGCCTTAGAGTACTCAGGAATCTGAACTGATACCCACCGAGTCCGCGAAGAAAGAAGCGGGGCCCACACCCCCGCTGATTCGGGGCTGAACGAGTTGTGAGCCGAGCTTGGGGTCGTCAAAGATAAGCTCCGCCAAGTCAAGGAGAGCCAAGATGACACATCCGCTAGTCACGACAATTCCGCCGGCCGCATGGACGCGTTCACCCCGAAAATCATTTCGGAGCCTCTCCCCCCACACTTCAAGGCTCCTTCTTTGGAGATGTACGATGGCTCCTCAGACCCTAACGACCAGGTGGAAAGTTTCAGAGCACTCATGATACTCTACGGGTATTCCGACGCCTTGACGTGCTGAACTTTCCAGGCCACCTTCAAAGGGGCAGCACACCGCTATTTCTCCGACCTCCCCCCGAGGTCAATCAATGGGAGCAGTTCACCAACATGTTCCTCGCCCGCTCCATCAGTAGCAGACGGTGCCAGAAGAGCGTTGTCTCGCTCATGTCCATCAAGAAGAAACCAGGCAAAAGCTTGCGGTCTTACATCATTCGCTTCAAAAAATAAGAGCTCGAGGTCAGGGACCTTGACCCCATGGTCTCAATGCATGCCGCCATCAACATGACTCCAAGCTGGCTCCACCCTTAAGTGCTCGGTTGCCAAGACCCCATCGAAGACAAAGCTGAAGTTCCTCAAAAAGGCCCAAAAGTACATTGTGGCCGAAGAGGCTTTGGCCGGGGACCACCAGGAGAAGGAGACTGAATGCGGCGGCGAGCCCTCACGGAAGAAAAGGAAGAATGGAGACTGCCAAGGTGATAGTGACAAAGATAACAGAAAGCTGTCAGCCCCGACCACAACTTACAGCCAATATACGCCACTCAACTCTTCCCGGACCCAAATCTTGATGCAAATCAGCGAGGAGAAGTTCGTGAAGTGGCCAGAGAAGATGAAGAGGAACCCCAAGAGGGGGAACCCTAAAAGTACTACAAGTTTAACCGTGGTGTCGGCCACAACACCGAGGACTACTATGAGTTGAAGAACGAAATAAAGGTCCTCATCTGCCGCGGGCATTTGAAGCAGTTCATCAGGGGCAAAGCTGGTGCTTCGTCCTCCCAGTAGCAGCACCACCACCAGTAGGTCGCCAGAGTCATCGACGTCATCGTCGGGGGCTCGGCCTCAGCCCACAAGGCCTACGCTAGGCAACTGAACGTCTAGAGACCACCCCCCAAGAGGTCCAAGCAGTAGGAGGACCTCTCCTTTACGAGCGAGGACCTCAATGGGATCACAATTCCCCATGACGATGCACTGGTGATTTTGACACTAGTGGAAAACTTCTTAGTCAAGAGGATTCTCGTCGACAGTGGCTCCTTGACAGACATCCTCTTCTATGAAGCCTTTGAAAGGATGAAGATAGTGCCAGAGCGTCTTCAGCCTGCCGACATCCCACTAGTTGGCTTCTCTGGCAATGTCGTTAGGTTGGAAGGAAAGATCACCCTACCAATCACGGTAGGAACTGAGCCTCGACAGGTGACGAGGATGACGGAGTTCCTTGTCGTGAGGATTAGCTCCCCTTACAACGCAATCATGGGGAAACCGACTCTTCACGCGCTGCGAGCCGCCATGTCCTCCTACCACCTTGCCCTTAAATTCCCAACCGAGCACGGCGTTGGAGTTGTTCGGGAGGATTAGCATACTACCCAACAGTGCTATGTGGCGGTGCTGAAGGGCAAGAACAAAGAAGCATTGCCACTTGAGGGCCTTGACCTCAGGGAGGAGCCAGTGAACCAAGGCCAACTAGACAAGGACCACGTTTCAGTTCCCCTAGACGAGGATGAGCCCGAGAAGATGGTCCGCGTCGGGTCCAACCTTCCCACGGAGAGCCTATCCGAACTAGTAAGTTTCCTCAAAACTAACGCCGACGTCTTCGCTTGGTCTGCCGCTGAAATGCCTAGATTTGACCCTTCGGTTATTACTCATAGGCTAAGTGTTGACCCGAGCTCTAGGCTGGTTCGACAGAAGAAGATGAACTTTACACTAGAACTATGGAATGCCATAGGAGAGGAAGTTGACAATCTACTTGACGTCGGATTCATTCGAGAGGTATACTATCCTAACTGGTTGTTGAATGTGGTTTTGGTTAAGAAAGCTAATGGGAAATGGCGAATCTTTATTGACTTCATAGAACTTAACCGAGCCTGCCCCAAGGACAGTTTTCCTTTGCCAAGAATAGACCACTCTGTTGATGCCACTATAGGATATGAATTGCTTAGCTTCATGGATGACTTCTCCAGATACAATCAGATAAAGATGCACCCCGAAGACGAAGAGAAGACTTCATTCATCACAGAACATGGTACATATTGCTACAAGGTGATGCCCTTCAGGCTTAAAAACGTAGGAGCTACCTACCAACATCTTGTTAATAAAGTGTTCAAGGATCAGATGGGGAGGAACATAGAAGCCTATGTAGATGATATGGTGGTGAAGAGCCTAAAAGCCGAAGCACACAGCTCGGACTTGGCCGAGACCTTCGACACTCTATGGAAGTTTAATATGAAGTTGAATCCCAACAAGTGTGCCTTTGGCGTCACCTCGGGCAAGTTCTTAGGCTTCATTGTCACTCAATGAGGCATTGAGGCTAACCCTGAGAAGATATAGGCCATATTGGACATGGCACCTCCTCGGTCGGTGAAGGAAACACAAAATCTCACTGGCAGAGTAGCGGCACTCAACCGCTTCATGTCAAAGTCAACTGACCGATGTCTTCCCTTCTTTTGAGCCATCAAGAAACTGAAAGACTTCTAGTGGACGGAGGAATGTCAGTGAGCTTTCAATGAACTCAGGGAATACCTTGCCTCACCTCCCCTCCTGGCCCGCCTGGTCCCAAGAGAAACTCTATACTTGTACCTGTCAGCCGAGGACGAAGCAGTCAACTCAGTCCTAATCAAAGAAGATGGAGCATAGAAACCGATATACTACGTTTGCAAGGTACTGTGCGATGCCGAAACCAGATACCCCGAAGTGGAGAAGTTGGCCTTCGCTCTCGTGGTTTTAGCCAGGAAGCTTAGGCCATATTTCTAAGCTCACACCGTTATAGTGTTGACAAATCAGCCCCTCAGAGCAGTCCTCGCCAAGCTTGAGACCTCAGGGTGTTTGATCAAATGGGCCATTGAGCTTTCCGAATTTGACATATGATACCAGCCGAGGCCTACCATCAAAGCACAAGCCCTCGCAGATTTTGTGACAGAGTATACTTTCAGCTAAACTCTCCCTCGGGCCCTAGGAGATGAACCAGAAGAAGGGCGCCCAACTAGAGATGTTCCCCCTGCTTGGAAGCTTTTTGTGGATGGGTCGTCCAATGCCAAAGGAAGCGGCGCTGGCCTTATCCTCCTCACCTCAGACAACTCAACCCTCGAGTACGTGCTGAGGTTCGACTTCCAAGCATCCAACAATGAAACTGAGTACGAGGCCCTCCTCACTGTGCTGCAACTAGCCAAGGACCTCGGCTCCTCACATGTTGAAGCCTTCAAAAACTCCCAGTTGGTGGTGAACCAGGTGAACGAGTATGAAGCCAGAGAACAAAGCATGTCCAAGTATCTTGCCAAAGTCCAAGAGCTAGCCCGCCATTTCCAGTGCTTTACCCTGCAACAAGTCCCGTGAACTTACAACGCGAGGGCCGGGGACCTATCCAAGTTGGCAAGCACCTCGGGCATGATCATCGGCCGCACAATTCTTATAGAGAAGCTACCTCGGCCATCCATTGAAGAGGCTCAAGTACTATCAATAGAGGCCGAGCCATCATGGATGGACCCCATCATCAATTTTCTCTTGACGGAATAGCTGCTCGACGATAGAAACAAGGCCAGATGACTCCTACGTCAGGCGGCCCACTATACCTTGCTTGAAGGAAAATTATATAAAAGATCTTTCACTTTGCCTTACCTTCGATGCCTCTGCCCCGAGGAAGGGGAGTACGTGCTCAAAGAAATTCACGAAGGCATCTGTGGAAATCACCTTGGCGGTAAGGCCCTCGCACAGAAGACATTAAGACAGGGATACTTCTGGCCAACACTTCACAAAGACGCAGTCGAAATCATGCGAAGATGTGATCAATGCCAGAGACACGCCAACATATGTCATCAACCTGCGACAACCCTCTCAGCCCTCAGCAACCCCTGGCCCTTCGCTAAATGGGGGATGGACCTCCTCGGCCCTTTCCCACAAGCAATGGGGGCAAGAAGTACCTTGTCATCGCCGTGGACTACTTTACAAAGTGGGTCAAAGCCGAGCCCTTAGCCACTATCACAACTCGGATAATCCAAAGCTTCTTCTGGAAAAACATCATATGTCGCTCCGGCCTCCCTCACATTCTAGTCACCGATAACAGAAAGCAGTTCGATGATGTCAAATTTCGGGAGTGGTGTAACTCCCTCGACATCAAACAGCACCTCGGTGGGCTACCCCCAAACAAATGGCCTAGCCGAGGTCACCAACAGAACCATCCTAAACGGACTGAAGACAATGTTAGACCAAGCTAAAGGCTTATGGGCCGACGAGTTGAATAGTGTACTCTGGGCATACCGAACCACACCTCGGACGGCTATGAGAGAAACTCCCTTAAGCTTGACCTATGGTTTGGAGGCTGTAATCCCAGTAGAGATCAGCTAGCCAATGCTCCGAGTCAAAGCCTACAACGAAGCAGAGAACAGCAAAGCCCTTAGAGCCAACCTGGATCTATTGGAAGAAGCCTGGGAGCAAGCGCAGATCAAGGTAGCTGCCTACCAGAAATGCGTGACCTGCTACTACAACTTGAAAGTAAAAGAAAGACACTTCCGAAAAGGAGACCTCGTCCTCAAAAAGGTCATTGTCCCCAAACTCGGAGTAGGAAAGCTGGGCCCCAACTGGGAAGGCCCTACAAAGTCAAACGCGTCCTCGGCCCCGGAACATTTCACATGGAACACTTGAATGGAAGACCCATCCCCCGGACATGGAACTTGGAGAACCTTTGAATGTACTTTCAATAAATGTAATTGCCTATGGCTAAGTGATGAATGAATGAAGCAAAAGTTCCTCTTCGCTTCAAATGTTGAATAAATGTGTGTCCTAAGTCCTAAAAGAACCCTCGGCTTCGTGACCTGCCAACGCGCGAAGCCCTCCTCTAAGGGATGAGCGCTCAGTACAAAATGATGCAAAAGACTGTGATGACCCTAGGACGAGCACCTCGCCAAAAGCATGTAGGCCAGGGCAAACGAGGCCTTTTATGCCTCATCACCTCCTTGATGGACGGTGGCCCCCTCGGCACGCCAAGGCGAACGAGGCCCTACACGCCTCGTTACCTCCGTAGAGGACGATGACCCCCCTTGGCTACCTACACTTAGCACAACAACCCTGATTGCCTCGGTGGTTCGCCTCGGCTCGAGCCCCCAGTTTCACCGGTGTGATGCCTCGGCCTCCCCTGAGGAAACACTTGGTGGGAAACAAGCCAGGTGAACTGCACCCCGATAGTGTCGCTCCACCTCGGCTCCTCATCCTCCTAAGTACCTCGACGATATACCTCGGCCAACGACCTCGGCTACGGTGCCATATCACCTCAGCCTTGCCTAAGTTAACACTTAAAGGAATTCTGGAGCTGAGCCAGCCTCTCTTCGAACGTGTGGCTCCGCCTTGTCTCCCAATTCCCTAACTACTTAAAGTGAGCGTGCAAGCAAACTATACGAGCTATGAACGAACTGTACGTGTTTTTGTGTGTTGTGATCCCATTGTTTGGAGAGGCAAGGACCTCTCGAAGGAGAAGAAAAAAGAAGAAAGAAGAAGGAGAAGAAAACAACATACAAAAGGCACATCATATACAAAAATTGGCTTCATTCATCATTGTATTCCTATACTGCCTTTACAAAAAGTTTTTTGAAGGCCTCATAGGCCAAGCATATGTACATTCACAAAAAAAAGAGAAGAAAAGGAAACAACACAACAACAAAACAAAAAGAAAAAGGGGGGGATCCATGCCTAGGCCTTGCCACTAGTAGGAGGAGCGGAGTCATCAACAGCCTGGGCTTTGTTAGGAGCATCTGGAATCACCTGCAGCCCCTCGACGTCAAAATCTAGCATCACATGCAGGAGTGCCTTCTTCGTGTCTTCAATCCCGTCGAGGTAGGATGCTGACACATACTCCGCGAGCGCATCCAGATACTCAGAGGACTTCTTGTATGCCTCCATTGCTTCGGTTGTTGCCTTATTAGCCTTCTCCACCAATGCCGCGGCCTCGGCAGCCCTTCCTTCAGCCTTGGTTGTTCGCCTCTCCCCCTCGGAGATAATGTTCTCTAGACGAACTCTTTCCATCTACTCCTTGGAAAGACCTTGCCGCGCCTCCTTCATCTATATCTCAAGGCATTCCTGAACTAACTGCTCGTCCAAGAACACCTTCCTAAACTTTTGATATTTTTCTTTGGCAGTAGCAACTGTCTTCTGGAGCTTCTCCCTTTCCTTTTGGAGCTTCTCCTCAGCAAACTTCTGGAGCTTGTCCTTCTCCTTCTCCAGCTTGTCGATGCGGGACATCGCCAGCCTTGTCTAGTCCCCCAAACTAACGAAGTGTAGGTAGGCCTGCAACAGAGCCAGTTAGTAAACAAAGGAGGAAAAACATAAGATATAAAGCAGTAGAAAAATAATAATAAAAAATATATGTCTTACCTCGGCCAGATGGTACAGGCCCTCATCATAGATGGCCTTGGGGCCACTCAGCAACAAGCGGTAGCGGTCCCTTGGCAAGATCACCCCGGGCACGGATCTCCTTGCCACCTCTTCCGTCGGGCATTCAATGTTGGCCACCTTCCGTAGCGGCTCCTCCCATGGCGTGTTTGCGGAAGGCCTCTTCCAACCCATCTCGGCTCCCTCCGTGGGCCTCTTCGGCACCTCAGCCCCCTCGGCTAGCTTCTTTGGCACCTCCACTGACTTCTTGGCCCCCTCTGAGGGCCTCCTGACCCCACCGGCGAGCTGCTGGGGCACCACCACCGGTTGCTTCCCCTTGGTGGGGACTTGTTGATTTCCCCCCTTCACCGAGACAGGGGGCAACCTCTTCACCAGGCCACTTCGGTGTCTATGCCCTGGCCTTCTTCCCAGCCTGCTTCACGCGAGCCTTCTCGAGCAGTCGTTGCTTTGTGTCCATTGGTACCTTTGTGAACAACAAAATAAGACAGTCAGTGTAACAAGCCGAAGATGTGAAAGGCGAGCGAAGTAACTACAAAACCTCTCCTACCGAGGGGGGCAGGGCTAATCCCAACGAACACTAGGGGGACCTCCTTCTCCACCAACAGCTTCGCCTGGAATGTCCCCATCACAAGCAGATGAGCCACGGCAGCAACCTCTTTGTCTCGGAGCGGAGGGGGACATCTTTCGATGACTACACAGACCTCCCCCTAGCCAGACCTGAACCTCCAGCCTTCGGGGCAGGAGACGTAGAAGAACTTGTCCTTCCACCCATGGACGGATGATGGGTTGTGCACTGGCTTCCCTCTTCAGGGATGGAAGTAATTAATGTTGGCCTCGGAAGTGTGCTTCTTCGGCGCGAACATGGCACAAAACATTTTTAATGTTAGCTCCATGTCCTGAAGCCGAGCCCACATTATCATCGCCATGATGGTCCTAAGGGCATTAGGGACGAGTTGACTGGTGGTGATACCGTACCACTCCAATAACTTAGAAACTAAGGAAGGGAGGGAAAACCTAAGGCCATACTCTAAAAAATACTGGTAAACACAGATTTCCCCCTTGTCAGGGGTCCACGGTCGATCACCTATGTTAGGAACCTTGAGATCATAGGACCGGGGTACATGGAATCTCCTCGCCAGAGATTTGACCTGGCCCATATCCAAGGAGCTGTCAAACTCCAAGCATTGGACACCAGCGTCAGCCACCCTTCAGGCAGCGCTCCCTTCCACCGGTCCAGCGGTGAGCTCTACAACATCCTCCTCCTCGGCTAGAGGAGACCCTTCGAGCTCCCTTGATGATGCCGACGCGACGCTTTCATGGGGAGAGTCATTGCCCCGGCAGTAGCCCTCAGTGCCCCTAGAGGCTACCCTTTCCCTCAATACCTCTATCTCCCGCCGAAGAGGGGCTATGGCCAAAGAACCTAAGGAGGAGAGAGGGGAAGGGGTTTGAGGAGAGCTCCCTCCCGAGGTATTCGGGAGTTCATGGAACTCAGGGCTAGAGTCTGAGAAAGACATCATGAATTACCTAGATGGTGAAGAAGGTGAAGACGAGGCGCCTTGAAGGATTGAGAACCTGGGAATGTCCTAAAGGATTGAGAACTTAGGAGTTTAGTTCACTCAACAGCAAGGGTGCCTAAGTTCAAATGATGGCGAAAGTCACCACTAGGGCTCCTATTTAAAGGAAAACGGACGACCCATATCTCGCTGGATCCGACGGCTGAGGCACCTCTACTTCCACCATCCAACCATAATGCACCACCTGGCACTCGTCCTCGGAAGACGAAACGATGCCCAAGCAATGACTCAGATCACTACGGATCCGACGGTCATAGGGACCCTCCACTTTTGCAAACTAGTTTTACCGCATCTCTCAACACGTGCCCTCGGAAGACGAAACGACGCTAGGCGAACCGCGAGGCTCACCCGTCGCAAATCGCCGGGCGAACCGCTCAGCCCGAAAAACGCGTGCCTATCTAGGTGACCGTCCTCCTCATGGTGGACCCCTGACACGACCTAGTCGTATGTGATACAGACCATCCCCACTAACCCAAGGCATCCATGCCACACGCATCTCCGAATCGATGAGGAGGGAAGACGCATACGAAGTGAAAGTGACACCATTGCAGAATACCCCTCGGCTGACGAACCCGAAGGTATAACGATCACTACTCTCAACGACCGAAGCCAAGGCCTTACCTCAACCATCATCTCCATTACTAGCCGAAGTCAAGACCTCGCCTCGGCCTCGGGAGTGGGGGGCAAGTGATGTGGGCTAGCCAGGCCTAGCCCATTATGGTCTGGGAGGCCCAACCCACTAACGCCTGACAACACTAGCCACAACATGGGGGGAAGCCCTCCTTCCTTCGTACGAAGCCAACCGCGGAGCAGTTAGGTGTACTCGCAAGGACATGTCGTCTGATTTCGTATGGCTCTCATCTGGTGTGTTCATCTCTAACTGCCTCCAACTCGCTCAAGTATAAATATGAGGTAACTCTCCCTTGACAAGGGATCCAGGTCCCAGAATTCTGGTACAACTCCCTCATTTACTTCCAGTGCCTTGAATTAAATTCTTGCACCTACATCGCTTCATTAGCATTTACTCTTGGGGACTTCTGAGGACTACCATAGAGACCTCGTCTGCACCTTTCCCCCACCTCACACCTTGTACTAACTTGAGCATCCGAGTCTATGCCTCGGGTCTTTACCCGAGACCTTTGACATCTCTTGTTTTGTAGTATCTTGGATCTCCAAGAATCTCGCCACCGAGCCATCGACCCGCAGTCCTAGACTTCTACTGTATAGAAAAGGGAGCATCTTCAAAGCCTTTGGCCTGCCTTGGGAACTTGCGGGTGAATTCACCTCGTTGTCCTCACTAATACGAGCGGCAACAATATATATAGATAAGATCGAAGGGGTGATTCGAATTCGATCCGACGAATTTTTAAACGGACCATCCAAAATATCCGAATCTGGTGAAAAAGATTGGGTTTAAAATCGAATCGGATAATGATCCGATCCATTTGCATCCCAACCCTACGTAAGCGAGCTCTCAAATCCAACGTCGTCAATAAAAAAACGATAAAAATAGAACTCCGTTTATTGTGATGAAAGATGGAACACGCGATCTGTGTCTGGAGTGCAGAGTGCTCTTGTGGTCGTCACGTCATCCTCATACTTGCTCCAGGAGCGCCAACAAAATGCATGTTCGTTTGGATTTGTCACTCATCCATCTTTTACTACGTATCTACAGATGAAGAACCGAGCTTCCACGGGAGTTATCACTATGCTCCAACGGGATCCCTCTATCCATTCGCTCTCCCCCCTTCTCCTCTTCTTCCTCCTTCTCCTCCTCATAGTATTGAATCCCACAAGAAAGCAAAAACAAAGACGATTCCTCCAGGTTCGAGCCACGAAAGAAGACGTGAAGGAGGGGACGGAGAACTACTGGTCTAGGAAATGGGGTTTTCGAGCGAACCAGGACCTGACTACATCTACGGGAATCACCATTAGAGGCCTTCTCCAAATGCTCGATGTTGCTCTCGATGCCGGAGACCCCAGGCCCATGATTCGGCTCGGCCATGGCGACCCTTCTCTGTTTCCGTGTTTTCGGACGTCTCAGATTGCCGAAGACGCCATTGTTGAGGCTGTTCGTTCTGCCAAGTTTAATCATTATCCTCCCTTTGTTGGAATGCTTCCGGCCAGAAGGTAGTAGTACTTCCAAGAGATTAATAACTAGCTTTTTTTAGCTTGTTCTGAGTACTTTGAACTAATGATGAAGCTACTCTCTCGCGTGTGCTTTCTGGTTTATTCCAGCCTTTTATCTTTATTGGCCTTTCACAGTTTTAGACTGCACGCTTTCAGTCCGAAAAGTTGTCCAGATTCTGTCTCTTTTATCGGCAATTTATGATTTTGTCATCTCTTAGCTAGCTAACAGTGTATTTTCTTAATCTATTTGAAATTTGCGTAGGATTTACCGATTTAGATAAATCAAATCCATCTCTCTCTCTCTCTCTCTTGTCGGTTTAGATTTTATTGCATTCATTTAGTAAGGATGGCGAACTTTCCTTTGAATAACTCCTTTAATTGGTGTTTATGTTGCTCTTTGAACAGAGCTGTTGCTGAGTATCTTTCTCTTGATCTTCCATACAAGTTATCGCCGGATGATGTTTTCCTCACTCTTGGTTGTACACAAGCAATTGAGATTGCTCTATCAGTCCTCGCTTGCCCTGGCGCAAATATTTTGCTTCCAAGGCCAGGGTTCCCATTGTATGAAGCTCGAGCAGCTTTTAATCATCTTGAAATTCGTCATTATGATCTTCTCCCTGAAAAGGGTTGGGAGGTCGATATCGATTCCATTGAAAATCTTGCAGATGAGAACACAGTTGCTATGGTTATCATAAACCCGGGAAATCCTTGTGGGAATGTCTTCACTTATCAGCACTTGCGGAAGGTGAGTTGTATTTGGATCTAGTAGCAGTCTATATACATGATTTCTGTTGAGAAGTTCACTTCTTGTTTAACATCCTTGGAAAGGAACCCAGTTGGGTGTGATGTTAATTACTGCTTCTGGATTGTATTTAGGTGTCTGAGACTGCAAAAAAGCTTGGAATTCTGGTAATTTCGGATGAAGTTTATGGTCATCTCACATTTGGGAATAATCCTTTTGTGCCGATGGGAGTGTTTGGATCAATTGTTCCTGTCCTTACCCTTGGGTCCATATCCAAAAGATGGATAGTGCCTGGTTGGAGACTTGGTTGGCTTGTGACTAGTGACCCCAATGGAATGCTTAAAAGGACCCAGGTTATTTTGTGTTTCTTCTGTTTTCATTCTTCCTTGATTATTAATGTTATCTTCAGATCATTTTATGACATAGATCCAAAGTTGCTATAGCAGTTACGATTGAGACTTCTATAGAGCAGTTGATTGATGTATATCTTTTCAAGTCTATCACGGTTATGCATGTAGGAGCTGAATGAAGTTTTCTTAGGGTGCCTTGTGGTTGTGGAGCAAACATTCCCTTGTTTTTTACTGCTTTTTCCTTGACCCAACATGTTGTCAAGGAGACAACAGTAATGAGATTACTAATCAGACTGTTTACAACTTGACTAATATGCACATTTGTTCATTGTAGCATGTAAGAAAGATCTTAGGTATTTTGTAACTTGCTAGTTGTTCATGCTTATTATCCATCATGACATTATGAAGGATCATTCATTCAGTTTGAGGGATCTCATCTCTCCATCATTTAATGTACAAATTTCGGTGGTATAATTGATTGCCTGTTGAGGTCTGCTTCCTTTAGGCATAATACATGAGTGGTCTTTGATAAGAAATTATTGGGGGAATGGACATGAAATGTCTGTTTTCCCTAATTGTTCAATTATCATGCTCTTTATTGTTGACTTTATGCATTTGACATGGACCACTGCTTACTTTCTTACTTCTGTTTCTCAGATTGTTGATTGCATTAAGGTCTGTCTCAATATTTCTTCTGACCCTGCGACTTTTGTTCAGGTTTGTATCTGACCTTCAGTTTAAGGAACATGTGCCCTCTAAAATTCCATTGTTAATGCTACTTTACTTTTTTTGAATAAATAATTGTTTATATTGTGTTATATGGTGCAATCCTAAAATCTTTTATTGCAGTAAACTAATTGAACCCACAAGATAAAAAGTGAGTGATCCTAAATAAATGAGAAAGCTTGAAGCTAGGGTCTAAAACTTAAAATGGCAATCAAGGTTGCAAAATCCATATAATAACAATCCACTTAATGAAAAAATGTAGCACTAGAACAAACCAATAGAGTAAATAAAATGCATTCCTTTTATCGTTTCCAAACCCTAGATTATTCACCATATAGCTACTTCAAATCTTAGTCCTGGAGTGGCATGTTATTTGAGCCCTAAACTGACATGGCACCTAGTTTATCCAACAATACAGAGAAAACTCCTAAACTTTTCTCCCAATTTCATAGATAGAGAGGGACTATGAGAAAACCAATCTAAACTCATCCTTTCCAAAATTTATTTATAGATAGAGGGACTATGATTCCGGCAGCTGTGTTTTTGGGTTTTGTGACAGGAGAGGAATTCAAGGATATTCAAAGCTAAGAAATTATTAGATGAAGTTGTTTTTCAGAAGATAATGGGAAAACTACATTCTTGGCTAGCCAGTCATAAGTTATTTAGAAGGAGGAGCAGTTTTTTGTAAGATCAATACGTACATCCACTTGTTGTACAGGGATTTTTGTTATTAATGAATATTGCTTTACCTTCTCTCAAAATTATTTATTTAACTGAAGGACTTAAAAAAATGGTTAATTGCTATAGTATTGGTTAATAGATACTTGTAAACTCCACTTTAATCTATGTATATACAGACTACAGACACTTTAGTTCTAGTTTGAGCAACCATACCAACCAATTGATTCTAATGTCAAAAGTGCAAGAAGATCCAGTCACTATTATTCTTTTTGTTGTCTGTTTCCTCATTCATTAAGAACCCAATTTTAGCTCTATTTAGGATTTTGTGCATCCTCATTTTGGTATGAAGGGTTCAATAAGGAATTCATAATTCCATTCCTCAAGTATGATTAGCTATAGTTGTGCCTGTTTTTCTAAGATAACTTAATCATTCTTTTGCCATTATAAATGTGGTGCATTAGTTAATTTTAGAGGTCTACATTCTGACTCTTAGTCTTAGGATTGAGCCTTGATAGTGGAGTCCCCCCTTCCTCCTCCCCCTAATGTAAATCATGTGTCAACAGTTTCCTCTCATGCATAATGCCATCAAACTCAATTATGGCTGATAATTGATATTCAGCTGAAAAATCAGGTGCAACTGGTGTGGAGGGGCTTTCATTTTTTTCCCGTTCTTTCTACCGCTACAGCACCATATGCTATGTCATTTTTTAGATGCAGTTAAAGGAGATTATTGTAGGGTAAAGGCATATATTTTGGTCTATTTTATCAAGCTTCCTTGTGCAATTGCATCTCTTTCTCCATTCTTCATTGATCCAAATTAGAGGCTAAAGTTTTTGGTTTTCATGATGAATACCTATTTCTTAAGTGTCCCAATTCCTTGGACACATTGAAATGATATCTGCAGGGAAAGTTTTGTTTTCTGGGGATATTTTGTATGTTTGGGTATGCTTACTCTAGGTTGACTAGGCTCCTTCTTTTTGCATTCATTTATCTTTTCAATAAATTTGTGTAATTATTGATGACAAGGGGTGGCACTTTCTTCTTTGTGATTGTTGTATCAAACAATTCAAACAACTGGTCATCAACACTAATATTTGTTGCATCTAGCATGCCCCTTAGCTGTTCACTTTTCACTTACCATGACACTATGATTCTGGCAACTATATTCATAGTTTCTTATACAGATGAAACATCGGCTAAAAATTTTCAATAAGTTAAGCATGACAATGGGGTCATTATCTTATCTTCATTTCTTCTATGTTGTATGTTGTATAACAAAATCTTTGATGTAATAGGGTGCACTTCCACAAATCCTTGGGAAAACACAAGAAGATTTCTTTAAGAAGATTGCTAGTATACTGAGGCAAACTTCAGAAATTTGTTTTGAGAAAATAAAGGAGATTGATTGCATTACTTGCCCACAAAGACCTGAGGGTTCCATGTTTGTAATGGTGAGGATGTACAAATACCTGGGCTGTGTTTGAAAATAAAGGGGCTGTTGGAGATATTCTTACTTGTACTTTCATAACACAGGTGAAATTGAATGTGTCACTTCTAGAAGATATTAATGATGATATAGACTTCTGCTACAAGCTGGCTAAAGAGGAATCTGTAATTGTTCTGCCAGGTGAGGAAAATATGCCAACTTTTTCAGAATGCATTCACATTAAGACTGGATATCTGCCTTTCAATCTTAATTACTAGAGGCATTGTTATAATTGCCTCCAGACCATTGTTTTTGTGCACACGACTCATGTACTGAAGGAGGTTGATCTCACTTTCCTGCTGACATACAACTGTGCTTCAATGTGTGAAACATGATTTGGCACTGCTTCATATTCTTCTGTCAGCTTTGTCTATAACTATTGTTACCCACACATTTGCTTTGTGAAGGTAGAATTGCAAATTTATGTAATGCTGGATCCCTGAGACTCTTAGAAGACATGTAGAAGCTCATTTTAGGGGCCATTTAACATCTTCCGAAGGCTTCAAAAGCTTTGCACTCCTTTTGGCATTCCTTTTTGGTCTATCACTACCTTGTGCAATTAGACAATTCTACCTCTCTTTCTTGAACTTACTAATAACTTCATCTATTATCAATTTAAGAAGAAAAAGTAAAAGGAAAAAAGGTACAAGGTGGAAATCAGCCAACAAACATGAGACCAAGTAAGTGGAACAATTTGTACTTCTTATAAACTTTGCATTGGTAATTGGGACTCACTATATATGTCCACCCTTGAACATCAGATCTATCAAACTCATCAGCCCAGTCAAAACTCCCCAGGAATCCATCTCAAAAGAAAATGGTTCCAAGAGGTCACAAGCATTATCTAATTAAGCAGGTGAGGTAATTTCTAGAGGCCCTTCCTGATTCCATTGCCCTGGCTGATGGAGTTGGTTGAATCCCATTCCACCAATTGATGGGAATTGAGAGCTGTCAATCCTCAATGGATAAAAAGGCAAGACCATCACCTCTTCCTTGTAATTTCTAGAGACCCTTCCTGATTCCATTGCCCTGGCTGATGGAGTTGGTCGAATCCCATTCCACCAATTGATGGGAATTGAGAGCTGTCAATCCTCAAAGGATAGAAAGGCAAGACCATCACCTCTTCTTGGAACTTACATCTCTACATTTAGATTTTGAACCATAAAAAAGACTAAAAAATGATGTCATCTCTACCTTAGAGGTGATCTCCAATTGCAGGACCAGATTTACCAGAAGAATTGCTGTCAAACCAGAATATGCTATAGGTTCGTTGTTTGTATTTTCCATTTGGAAATTCCAGATCAAAATGTGACAACGATGCACCAGATTTACCAGCATTCTCCATCAGATCCTGTTTTAGAACATTACAACCATGTGTAGAATGATTTTTTGCTCTTTCTTTGCATTTACCAATGTTTGATTGATATACAAGTGTTAATCAAACAGATGGTATATAGTCCTTTACGTGTTGATGGTCTTTAGATACTGGATGAGCTAGGACCAAAACAAAGCTGCAAATAGAATACATGACAAAGGCTGTTGGCTAGAGGGCCATAAAGTCATCATCAGTGATTATTATGTCATAGGTTTAACATTGCAGAGGCCAGAGGGTAAAGACTGGTTATGAAGTTGAGGATTAACAGTCACTTTTGTACAATAGGTTGTGTGGTTCATGGTGATGCATAGATAACCATATACATGGTTAAGTCAAGTGTCTATGCAATTCTCTTTGGGCATAATGTTGGATTCTATGCTTTTTCCTGGTTTCAGAGTTTGCAAGAGCCAGTTAGTAGTTAGTCCATATTATTTGATTAATGACTTTGTAATTAACATTTATTGCAGGAATCGCTGTTGGAATGAAAAATTGGCTACGGATAACATTCGCAGTCGAGCCATCTTCCCTTGAAGATGCCATGGGGAGGATAAGATCCTTCTGCCAGAGGCATAAAAAGCGACAATAGGAGAATCACAAAATAATTACTTGTCCAGGAAAAAAGAAAGAGAGAAATAATTGTTCTCATCAACCAATCTGGTGGAGCTGATCTTGCCCATTAGCAGATGTGAACTGAGACCACCAACATGTGGTTCATCTTTAGGAGATCCACTCGGAGAAGGTTCCCCAATTGGGTCAACTAGGGAACTTCCCTCCTATTCTATTTTAACCATATGGAAGAATCTTGGAGACAATCCAGACTGTTTCATCAGATAGAGAACCCTCTACATTGGCCATAGAGCCCTGCAATCCATATTAACCTCGTTCATGACTTCATGTATCAATATCAACCCTTTTCCAACCTTGGATTGGAGTTTTATTTGACTAACACCAGAACCTATTTATCCATCCATATACATATGGATCTAGATTTGGCTGAGATGTTTTAAATCCAACATTTCTCGGATAAGACCAGTACAAAGATTAATAGAAATTACATCATGAGCTAGCTAGTCAGCAGCTTGAATTGCTTCACGGAAGACATGTTTGTAGACCAGCCCATTCTCGAGCAACTCATGGTGTAATTTTCATTGGTTTCAATCCATGGTACACCCAAATGTTGTTTGTTTGAACTTTGAAGGTGTAGCGTGAGACCAGGGTTCCACAACAAAATCTTGTGGATCAGTCCACACCATGGTAGATTTAATGATTATTGTGATAAATGGTTAATATTACTAAAAAATGACCAAGACATTTTATTTAAAATTTTGCTGACAATACATCCACACCACAGTGCAAATTGTAAGTGGCTGAAACCATATGAATATTTACAGAAAAAAAAACCGATTTCAATTTTCAACCACTCCATAGTGGGGCCCAGTAGATCCAAACACACACCACACATCACGAAAATCACAGTACCAAACACTGCCTTAATGCCCCAGTGCTTAATTTTTAAGAACTTGTTAAGATGATTATGGTTATTCATTTGTGGTTTATCGGACAAAATGATCAGTTGAGTTCCTTCCAAAAGTCTTGCAGAAGACGATGCAAAGAGGGTCAATCTTGGCGACCAGGATTAGAACAATGGAAAATAATTCAGTAGGCAAAGAGGGTCAATCTGGGCCCGCCTCAGGTAGCCCTTATTTAGACCATTTGAAAATCCATATCAAAGAATCTGCTGAAGAGACTGTTGACCATGAAGGAAGCCTACTTGCGGCTTCAGTTGATGTAACCAGGCAGCTGCAAATTTAGACAAGCAGATGGTCCCAACTCTACCATATTTGTTCCATATTTTATTTAAATGGCTCGCTAAAAGAATCAACAGATGAGGAGATCATCCAATCTGTTGAACTAGTAGAAGTGGGAGGATACCTCTGTTGATTAGTCGAATACTTAATTTTCTTCTTGAATTCAATTTGCAGCTGCTTGGCAAACTGCAGGTGGAAATCAGGGAAGAAAGAAGTCATTCCTAGTAATTCCATTTGATGTTGTTTTAATTGCTTTTGCTTTAAAATAACTCCACACTCATGTCATACAAGTCATGTCACAGCTTTGTAGCAATATTAACTCTAAATCTTACACCCAGAAATCTCCTCCCAACTGTTGCACTTCTTAACCTTGTTCTTTCTAGTTGCTTATATGAGTTAGACAATCATCTGACTGAACCGGTTGCTGAGTTCAACATCAAAAGCAAAAAAATCAGATAAACTCTAACAAGCATTCATCCATCCGATCACATTCCCAGACTCTCCTTCCACCACCACCGAAGATGGCCATGGAGATTTAACAGTATTCTCATGAGATTAAAGAAACTACTTGTTCCTTACGTTGCTGTTTCAGGTGGATCCCTAGAGATCTTAATTGTGTGGCTGATAGTCTAGCCAAAGCAAGCTGGATAAAAAATATATGTCCGTCTTCGGTTTTCCTCAACTTTCTGTTTCTTTCTTATTTTCAAACGATCCAAACACAGCCTAACACAAATGCAGGCATTGAGAATTGGATGAATTTCTTCTTTTCCCATGTCTTATATGTTGCAAGGACCATTACTTGGTGCATTGGTAAAATCTCAGACTGACAAGTGTGAGAATGTTGGTTCGAGTACGAGATAGACTACTTTATGCAAAAGGTTAGGTTTCCAACTAATCTACCCATCCCAAGACGGCGGATGGCCAGGACCATCACTGGGTAATGGCCCTGTAATTTTCAAGGGTGAATCTTAATGAATGGCTGCCATTGGGCTAACATACATCTGGAGAAAAGGGCAAAGTAGCCAACCAAATTGCACCTGATGCATTGTCCTTTAACCAGAGTATGAAAACTTTCATGCTGAAGTACTGAAGCTATATTTTCACCTCTTCAACAATTGAAATATGTCCACATGTCATTTACATCAAAGCAAATTAAAAGGGGTGCAAAACAAAGTATTCACTGCAAAAGAGAAGAAATAATAGCTGAACTATTTTAATCTAAAACTCTCCATTCATTTTACAGAGAAAGATTGGAAACTTTGGCATTCAATCTTTAGATCACTTGAATCATATTAAACAACCACTGA
The DNA here is from genome assembly GCF_000365185.1 of Nelumbo nucifera. The sequence continues at coordinate 522,556 of NW_010729147.1, read as the reverse complement.
AAAAATAGTCTGAAATCCATTTTAATATAGGGTCAATTTGTGGTCCAGACTCCAAACAAACCATTTGACCCAAAAAGATAATGTCAACCTCTGAGAAATTGCATCCACCCATTTGGACAGGGTCATGCTAGGTAGCGAAGTACACTGACACCGGATTATAGCAATAGAAATATCCCAAGATTAATTTTTGTGTTAGTGTGCTGATGGTTTTAGGAGGAAAACTGTAATCAAGCACCATTTCTGTATACCTTGAGAAAGGCCAATGTAGAAACAAGTTTGTAAATGTTTCTTTTCAGTGTGAAAGATCTCTTGATAGGTTGATTTTAACTCTATGATCAGATCCTTTTCTTCTGTACTGTTAACAATATTTTATTGGGAAAGAAAAAAATGTCAGAACACCCCCAATTTGATTAAATCTTGGGTGAGACCTCCTCAGCAGAATTTGTAAATCTAAGAGAATGGTTCTGAACAAAGATGCAACCATACCAAGAACAGATTCGATTCTCACAAAAGTATCAATATCAAGTAACTTATAAATTTACATGTCTGTGTAGCAATATTTGCAAAAAATAACACCAAGAGATTAAATCAGTGGGTTGATTCCATCCACTTTCAAGAGACGGTCGAGGATAAGGAATAGCCATGATTCAATTGTATAATAGAGAACAAATATAAATGACTTACATAGATTTATCAGTACATATTTTACCTTCAACTGTGGATGGATACAGAAAAGAGTCTGACAGGAGAGAAACATTAAACTTCTAAGGTAGTGTCAGTTGCATTGATCTTCTGTTTATGAGCTACTTCAAATAATGTTCTACAATTTCCTTACTGTTTTGTCATGGGTCCTCTATGAATTATTCTGAGATGCACAGCTGCATCCATTGTTCGCGGCCAATATGAGTAAATCTTTTATGTTAACACCGTCTGTGATCTTAACCTGCAAGAGATAAGATAACACACTTTGCCACTCTCTGTGATCTTCCACTTTCTTTAAATAAATAAAGAGAACAATTTGTTGATCTTGTTACAGAACAACTACTAGTTCTCTTCCATAACCTTGACAAATACAAGTTAGATTTCCCATACCACCCATACCCATAATCAAAAGCACGATCTGTATGCGTCTCCTTGTCAAGGAATCGCGACCCACCATCACCACCACTCGAACCTTGAAGAAGATGAAATTGGGATCATTCAGATGATAAGATGATGGACTCTTCTTTGGCACCCGCCTCTCAAAGTACCCTTGACTTTCAAAACTATTAGGCTTCATCTCCTACACAGCCTGATGAAGATGAAGCCTTGGGAAACAAACTTTCAGATTGAATTCTAATTCTAATTGATAGGAAGCATTTGGGAAAACCTCGCAGGTCAACATCTTTAAAGGTGGAAGACTCGGTCTCAGGTAGAGAATTATTCCTGACAAGCAACAACTGGGGAAGGCTTAACCCACAATGCCTACTAATTCTCACATCTAGCGCGATCCGGTCACTCCTAGCTGGCACTCACGTGGCTCCTGGAAGGTACCTGAGATGAGGAAGAAGAAGAATCCCCAGGGAGTTTACCCGGTGGGGATACTCCGATGCTTAAGTTAGTATTACGTAGGAGAAGCAAGAAGGAGACGAAGGCTAAGAGTGCAGATAGCACGCTCTCACTATACTTGAGAGATTAGAGGTCTCAAGAAGAAGTTTCTCTTCTGCCCTGAGGGCTTTTATAGGGACATTTACGTCAGGTCAGGTATAACCGCCACTGGGCTCCTGCCACAGCCGTTACCTGCCAGGGCTGCGCAGGTGGCCGTTGTGGCATACGTCTCGCCCGGGTGAATGACACGTCTCCGGAGTGACAGGCACACCCTTGCCTGCTGTGAGACATGGATGCAGACTGCCGAAAGGACTAGGACTGCGCCGTCAGTAAGGGATATGGCGCAGTCTGACCAGTACGGTCTGTCAGTCGGAAACTTCCTGGGGCGTGCTCGTGTGGTTCATTCGCGAGCTATTCTGTAGCGAACTTGGAACACTCCAGGGTTACCCTTAGTAGAATTGGCCCTAGGGATAGCTTGTCTGCTTGGGAGCTCGGACGAGCTAATGACTTTAGCTTGCGAGCTACAATTGCCTTGGAGTATCTCTTCAAAGGTAGCTCGGGGAGCCCAGGGTTCGCGTCGTGGCGAACTCCTTTTGTGAGCTACAATGTAGCGAGCTGCTTTGTAGGCTCATCACTTGGTCGTACCAGATTACAACGCTGAGTTATCGCTCGTGCTGATTCAGTGTCCATGTGTCACCGTTTCATAGGTGGGGTCAAATCACCTCCATCAATTGCCCCCCACTCCTTGGGCTAAGAGCACTGCCTTAGTGCAGGGAGTTTGTAAAGCGCGCTGGACTGATTTGACCGAAATTCAAACTTGATTGACTACCCACATTAAATGCATTTGCGGGAATCAAGAGATTTTTTGACTTTCCTGACTTTTCGGATTCCGAAAACTTGTTGAGGTGGCTTTTAACTCCGAACGTCGTGCGGCCGCGATTACCTTAATTACGGAAGACGTGCCACCAATCACCTTCGGTTTTCAGAAGGCATGCGGTCAGGGCGCCCGCAGGCCGTTGGATTTGTCTTGATCCGGACCGTCAACTTGGAAGGGTGGAGACTATAAATAGGGGGACCCCTTGGGCCTCGCTTTCTCCCACACCATCTTGCTGTCTTCGGATTCTGAGGTCGCGCACTTCGTCTAGTCTACCCGAATTCCTCAGTTTGCTTCGCTTTGTCTCTTCTGGTGAGTCCCAATCGTTGTCAGCCATGTCTGGGTACCCGTACCACACCTACCACAGGGGCGATAGCCTGGACGACGATGCTCCCTCGAGCTCAGGGGGAGCCTGGGAGTAGATCCCGGAGGTTCGGGAGGCCTTTGGCGACATAGTATCTACTTCTAGGGGGAGGGAGCCTGACGCCTTTGGCTCTTCCTTGATGACAGTGGAGAGACTAAAATCTCTAATCCGCTACTTTCACCTCCCTGGGGACCTGTTTACAGCCTCCCTACTGGCAACTTCCCCTGGGAGCATGGTCCCAATGACATAGTAATCTTCCAGGAACAACTCGAGGCTGGCTTGCGTCTCCCCCTACACCCCTTGATAGTGGAGGTGTTAAATCACTTTAACGTCACCATTGACCAGTTTCATCCCAATGCCATTCGAAACATGGTTGAGACTATATCTTTGTGTTATGAGTACTATCTTCCTCTGGACCTGGACATTTTTTGCCTCTATCCTCTGTATAAAAAATGCTGCTCTTGGGGTTCCTTCGGAGAGGCACTTTTACTACCTCTCTCCCCATTGCGGCTATAAGCTCTTGTGCGAGCTGCCGAACAAGATTCCCGCCTGGAAGTGGGACTACTTTGTGGTCCGTAACCCTGAGGGTGGCCCTTCCCAACTGCTTGGAGGGGCGCCATCCAAGACCCCAGGGCCGAGCTGGACCCCAAAGTTCGGAAAATGATGCTGTCCTGGGCATCGGTAGGCTTCCTTTGCTTGGACTACTTGGCCGAGGAGAAGCTCATGCCTACCGGCTTGAGCCCGGGTAGGTTGTCCTTTTAGGTCGCGTGGTTTCTGTAACGATGTCATACTCACATTTGTATGCACATATTTCATTCTTCTTGGACTAACACTGATGCTTTTCTTGGCAGCCATCATGTCTAGTGCCGATTTGTGCCACCTTCTCTCGAGTAGCCAGAGGCGCCATGCGAAGAGGACGCGCCCCTACCGGACTCCCCCCTCAGGAGGTACTGAGTTTGGGTTTGCCGAGCCGGTTTTATCCTCCCTTCCGCTCGAGATTCCGGCACCCCCTCCCGAGGGAACTAGTGGGGTTGACTTCGGAGGGGATGAGCTCCCTCAGCAGGGGGAGGCTTCCTGTAACCCCCTCCAGCCACGCCCTTACCCCCGGTTCCTAGTGAGGAAATGGGAAGGGGTGAACGATTACCTTGTGGCTCACCGGAGGAGCCAGAAGGCGATTACTAACAATGAGGTTGCTCAGTGGGGGAATATAGAGCCTGGGGACCTCGCCGTGTTCGCCTCTGCCCACTGCATGGTGGTAAGTGACCCCTTTCCCTTTTCTTCTCTCATTTTGCTCCTCTTCGTTGTCCTCTGATCTTCTCTTCTATCGGCAGGTGAATTCCACCATCCATGCCATGGCTCTCCAGATGCACGTCCATCGTGTCGACGCCCTCGACCAGCGGGCTGCTAACAAGAAGTTCCAGGGCGAGCTCGACCGGATCCAGGGTGAGCTCCATCACACTCGCAAGGGGAGCGAATCTCAAGAGCCGCTCGTCCATGACCAGGAGGCTCAAATCGCCCGGCTTTCTGAAGAGAGCACGCGTTACAGGAAGGAATCGTCGAGGATGGCGGCGAAGAGGGAGCTCCTCAGGCAGCAGGTGCGGGACTTGGAGTCCACTCTTCTAAATCGGACTCAAAACTTTGATCAGATGGTGGAGGCTGAACGAGAGAAAGCGGTCTGGGATTTTAAAGACTCCTAGGAATTCCACGACCTCCAGGTGGAATATGGTTCGGGTTCGTACCACTCTAGGTTTAAGCTTTGCCGGTGGCTGGTTCGGAAGAAGTTCTTCGGACTCAACCTCGACGGCATTACTATGAAGGGTCTGTTTCCTAAGACGGCGGACCAAGCGGAGGAAGAGGAGCCTAACTCCCCAGAGGATGAGGAGGCAGATCCCTGAGGCGGTGTTTCTCTGGACTTCTGGTGGCTTCTGGGTGCCATAAACCCGGTCTTTCACAAGTCTTTGGTTGGGCGGTTGTGCCCTGTGATAGTTAGACTTTTTCGAGCTATTTAGCTCGGTTATCGCATTGTTATTTTTCTTCTTTCTTTTTTTTCTTTTTTTTTTGAAGTGACAATGAAAGTTCTCCCTTTTTTCTTCCAAGTATGATGTGCTCTCTTTATCTTTGCTAAGGCGATCTCAACACCCGAGCTATTAGAGGTACGTACCCGAAGTAGAACTCCTCGATAATTGTTACCTCGAACTGTTCCTTAAACCATTTAAGGCATCTTTATGGTGCACAACAAAGTGATTACCACATGTGCCCGAACTATATGCTCGTTGGTTGTTCTCTAATTCAATCATCGTACTAGAACAAGCTATGCTTGGCGGGGTTTAAGCCTGAGCTGCTTACACTCCTCACTTGAAGTTCGCCCATGTCATGAAGACAACTGGGTCTGATTGCGCCGAGATCATGTTAGCTCGGCGTTTTGGCCCTTAGGCTCTGGGAGCGATTTATAGTTCACTTTTGAAGTTCGTCCGTGCCTCAAAGGCGATTGGGTCTTATTGCGCCGAGATCGTGTTAGCTCGGCATTTTGGCCCTTAGGCTTTGGGAGTGACCCGTGGCCTACTCAGTTGTTACAGATGGTATTATCTTAAGTTGAAAATATTCCATGCCCGAGGTACTTGTTTCCCTTCGAGCTCATACGTTCCTTCCCCGATTACTCGTTTCACTCGGTAAGGTTCTTCCCAGTTAGACCCAAGCTTGCCAACGCCGGGCTCAAGTACCATAACTTTTCGAAGAACCAGGTCGCCGACACGGAGGTTCCGCTTCTTAACCCTGGCGTTATAGTACGAAGCTACTCTTTGCTGGTAGGCTGCAGTCCTGATATACGCGAGGTCCCTTACTTCGTCGAGTAGATCGAGGTTGACACGGAGCTTGTCTTCATTCGTCTAATCACTGTATGCTTCTAGTCGCGGCGTAGGCACCTCAATCTCTGCAGGGATCACTGCTTCGGTGCCGAAGGTGAGATTGAAGGGTATTTCTCCCGTGGCAGTCTTCTCCGTGGTCCGGTAAGCCCATAGGAAACTAGGTAACTCATCTACCCACAACCCTTTAGCCCGGTCCAGCCGTGCTTTCAGTCCGCAGAGGATGGCTCTGTTCATGACTTCTGCCTGACTGTTTGCTTGAGGGTGCGCGACTGAAGTAAAATTCTGTCGGATTCCCATGTCTTGGCACCAGTCTTGAAATTTGATGTCCTCGAACTGCTTGTCGTTGTCAGAAATCAATACCCGAGGTAATCCGAAGCAACACACGATGTTCTTCCAAAA